>BSBK01013647.1:110000-275000 GCA_027943335.1 Chamaecyparis obtusa | reverse complement strand
TAGTTATAAATAATAAATTATTAAATTTATTTGAAACCAGATAAGAGTTAGGGTTTAGTAGGTCATTTTATGTTATGACGTAGGGTTCGCAAAAGAGTTAGTGGTAGGGTTACGGTTATCAATATGGTGAGAGTTCATGTTAATAGGATATGCAACGTTATGATTTATGCAAAAAAGTAAGAGTATGTTACATGTAGGGTTAGGGTTACGATTAGAGTTATAAATAGTATTATATTTAATTATTTCATGAGGGTTAATCATGGGTTAATGATGTGATGTGTAGTGTTAGGGGTTTAGTAGGTCATTTTATGTTATGACTTAGGGTTCAAGTAAGAGATTAGTGGTAGGGTTACTGTTATCAATAGGGGGAGAATTTAGGTTAATAGGATATTTAACATTATGATTTATGCTTGAAGTAAGAGTATGTTACAGTTAGGGTTAGGGTTACGATCAGAGTTATGATTAGTTTTACATTTAGTTATTTCACAAGGGTTAATCGTGGGTTAATGATGTGATGCGCAATGTTAAGTTTGGATTACTATTAGGGCTAAAATAAAAAATTAGTTTTTATATTTTAAAATGATAAATTATTATAATAAGTTGACATTGGATAAGGTTTAGGGTTTATTATATTTTAAAATGATAAATTATTATAATAAGTTGACATCGAATAAGGGTTAGGATTTAGTAGGTCATTTTATGTCATGACGTAGGATTCGAGTAAGAGTTAGTGGCAGGGTTAGGGTTATCGATAGGGTGAGAATTCAGGCTAATAGGATATTTAACATTATGATTTATGCTTGAAGTAAGAGTACATTACAATTAGGGTTAGGGTTATGATTAGAGTTATGATTAGTATTATATTTAGTTATTTCATGAGGCTTAATCATGGGTTAATGATGTCATGCACAATGTTAAGTTTTGATTAGTATTAGGGTTAAAATTAAAAAATAGTATTTAGTTTCCATTGAAGATTAACTTTTAATAGTTTATTTAATATAGTTAAAGGTATTGGTATACTTGTTGAACATTGTTTGGGGTTAGGTTAGAAATAGTAATGAATCAGATGTCCTATATATTTATTTCCTCACATTTAATCGGTGCATTCATTGAACAAATAAATATTAGAAATGTAGAGATGAACAAAACATATTGCAAAATGTTGGAAAGTATAGGGGTAACCATCATGGGAGTAGGAAAAAATATATATTCACTATCTTGTTCGTGAAACTTACAAACAAAGATGAAAGGGGAAATAGAAGACCCACTACAACCATTAGATATTTAAGAAGTATGAAAGATAAGATAAGAATGATCTAAATGAATAACATTTCTCCGTAATGATGCAAGTACATCACATATTCTTCAACAATAAAATTGGTATGGTGACCTTTATTTGTACAATGATCACGGTATATTTCTTTCATCATTGATGGAAATGCATCCACTTTTGCAGATGTCTCGCGTAAAAATTTTGAAACATCTTCCATCTACTTTATATCCAGTTCATCAACATAGTCAACTGATAATGCTGTGTTCTCCACAACTTCGATTATAGTTACACATGACTCTTGAATGATTCATGTACACTTGTCAAATTCACTATCAAAAATATGGTTTGATCCCACCGAAGTAGAGGGGCTTGTAGCCATGATGTTGGAGTCTCTATCAGAGGCAGCCATAGGTGGAATGGTATCCTGTAAAGTTTTAAACAAACATCAGTATATATAATTAATTAGAATAACCATTTTGCATTACCATTTCAAACTCTAGATGCTAGCTATAGTGGAATAGTATATATGATTTTGTGGATTTTTTTAATATTCAAATTAAGAAGAAGTTGGGTTCGCAAACATGATATAAATTATATTAACGATACATATTTAAACAAAAGAGAACATGAATTTGAAATATGATACACTAATTCAACGCATAAGGATAATTCTAAACAATAATGACACAAAATAGGTGATTAATAAACAATGTAATATTTAATAGCAATACAACATTACAGTACATCATTGATTTTCAAGACACTTGAGTCTAATTTCTTCTCCTTTCCTATTGGAAAGTTGTTTCCCAATCTTCATTTTTTTATAGTGGTCATATGTGAAAGGTGGCATGATTCTCAAGCCTTCTAGAGACTTTACACGAGATACAGCTACAAATGTCAACCATGCTCTTTCTCTTGGGCCTATATCAACTATGGCTCTCGAAAGAGTTAGTCCCTAAGATTTATGAATTGTCAATGCCCATGCCAACCTTAATAGTAACTGAAAGGTTCTACCCCTCTGGACTGGTGATATTGGAACTATTCTTAGATGATGGTCATCATATGGTAATCCAGAATAATTATCAAATTCAACTGTAACATAAGCAGGTGGTTTAGGTGGGGTAGTTCCCAGTTTGTACACAATATTCTGGACATATCTCAAGGATCCATTGACAAGATCGGCTTCAATCCATAGATTTGTAGTTAATATGACCCTCGAATCCTTATTGAACAATAACTCTAGATCAAGTTCTTTATTCGAGAAATCTTCAAATTTATTACTATTCCATGACTTAGTTGCAAGGCTACATGCAATAGGTTGCCTCAAAAAATACAACATCCTCAAGTTATGGTTACAAACATTGGCATTTGTAGAGAACAAATGCACTGTCTTGTCAAACTCATCATTGGTTGCAACATCTAACCTCACAGGGGTTCTCATCATAAGCAAGTTCCAATCATCCAAGTTTGGACTCGCATCTCTCACATTTGTGAGAAGTTGACGAAATCCTTTTTGGTGAATGTTTTCTCCATCTTGCCTAAATATTTTATCTAATGTAACCACTATTTTGAATTCTTGTCAAAGTAACTTTGCTCACCTGTTGCTAGCATATGCCGGTTTGTCATTCACTGGAGGTAAATGACAAAGATCACCAACCAAAATAATAGATATACCTAAAATAAAGTAAGAGAAATGATTAGAAGACTATCTATGAAAATTACATGATTGTATTTATAGATGAGTTATAATAATAAATATTATAGCATAAAAATAGCGTCATAAAAAAAATGAAAGTATACCTGCAAAGCTTATGTCAACACTTTGCGGGAAGGCTTGCTTGAGTCGAGAATCTATATTTTCGAACAAGTTTTGATCAATGAAGCTCATTTCATCAATCAAAATATACCTGATATGGGCCATCTCTTCTTGAAAACTTGTGAGTTGCATCCCCTCTAGCTGAGAAAAATCTCTAATTGGTATTCTCAACTTTGAATGAATTATAGAAGCTCCTATATTCAATGCCACAACTCTAGTTGGTGGAAGTAATAGAAGTGGAGAAGTACTTGGCAAAGCTATAGTGTGAAGAATTTGACTGATGGCACCAATCAGATAAGACTTTCCTGTTCCTATTATTCCTTGAATTATCATAAACAAAGGCATCCCGACCTGAATCTTGTGGTAGTGTGTCATAATAATATCAATTGCCTTTTGTTGCTTCTCACTAAGGCTTGTTAAGTTGATGCACTGTGGGATGTCATCATACATGAGACATCCATGTTTCTTCATTTCTCCTGTGAAGTTGATTGCTATAGTAGTATGATCTTCACCTTGATATTCACTACACTAGTTTGTATTTCTATCAATATCTCTTCTTCCTAACATATCTATCTTAGAAACCTGCATATGTTAACCATGATGTAGTTTGGAGATGATTTCCCATTCATGCTCTATGGTATTTTCTTGAACAACTTCATTATCTTCCACTTCAGAAGCACTACTAGCATCATCATCTTACGTAGGTGCTACTCTTTGAACATGCCAAGGATTATAATTGAGTGTTTCCCAGTTTTGTACTATAGTATCATTATCATGACCAATGTCTCTTTCAATGTTACGAAAAGGCTTGTATAGCAACAACTCAGATAAACAAAACCCTACCCATTTACTCGAATCACGCAAAGGAATGGATACAAACCTAGGAAAAACTCTGACAATAGCCATCTTTTGCCTTGGTCCCCATTTGTTGTCTCCTCTTTTTCTAGGATTGTATATCCAAGATCTGGCTGCATCAATTAAGGTGATACCTTCCATACAAATTGGCCTTATTTTATAGCCATCTATATAAGATTTGGCATGTTCTTCATCAATTTCCTCATTGTTTACTGCTACGAGTTTGAAAAGCTCACGTGAGACATTCAGATTAACAAACCTTCTGCTACTCTCAACCAATGGAAGATCTAACAACATATGACATGTTTCCTAGGCTCCTATATCCCTCTCTATAACTATTTCTATGAGTAGCTTTCTGTATGCTTGCGTAGCCAAATCATCAAGATTTTCCAGGTTTGACAAACACATCAACATTTTTGAATAGGTTTCTGAACTCCTCTCAGCTTTTTCTGCATACTTTGCAATGTACTTAATAACTACATGTTTTGAAAGAACAGGTTGCCAATCTATATTTGCCCTCCACGGGTGCAGTATGTACCGATTATGTGAATTCACTCTATCATCATTTCTAGTATGCTCAAAATTTCTTTCACCTGATTTTGGATCCTCACATAACTTGGATCCCTCCAAATTCAATGGCCAAGGTGCATTGTACCTAACAGAAAAAGAAGTGAGCATCTATTTTGATTAATTTATGGTAATAGTTAATATATAATTTTTATCTATTCTATATTAATTGATGAAAAAATTAGCTGCAAACCATTCTTCCCCTTTTTTTATGCAAACATGCACCCTCCTTATAGACTGTGTGGCATTCAACACAGTTGACTATCTCTTCATAGTCATGGTCAATATCCATCTGAGCTAGTTGTCCAGTATTTTTGAGACATGGATGTTGACCAAATGTTGGAAAACCTACAAAGGGTTGTGAATTAAATATCATATTAAATTTTATAATAATTTCTTGTTTCTCATACATATGAACATATAGTGCGAGCATCACATTATGTATATATATATATATATACATACATACATACATATATATATATACATACATATATATATATACATACATATATATATATATATATATATATATATATATATATATATATATACATACATATATATATATACATACATATATATATATATACATACATATATATATATATATATATATATACATACATATATATATATATATATTATATATATATATATATATATATATATATATATATATATATATATATATATATATATATATATATATATATATATATATATATATATATATACTATATATATATGATTAAATGACAAAACATACCTGTATATTTCTTTGATGAGGATCATGTATAGGATTCCATGCATGAATGATGGAATGAAAATACCTCTCAGCAGTTTTGCGTTCCTCCTCATTTGACTAGTCTATAGTGTCCATGTTTGGTGCTCCTTCAAGCCTTAAAAATCCATGCACATGAGGTGAACCCCTATGTTGCTACTCATACCCGCACCAAAAATCACTGACTTTCATACCTTTTTCAAGTATCTCTTTTCGGAACATTGTATGCCTCAAATGCATGTAATGTGGAACTATATGAGTATAGTCAATGACATTCTATCTTCTCCACTTTTGAGCTTCTCATGGATCAGTTGGTGTTGTTCCGGGCATCAGCGCATGCAAATTAGGCCACTACATATCCGCTGCACTCAACGTGAAGAAAATTGTAGGAGTCCCAATTTGGTGAAGCATATTTGTTAATTCTACTCTACATTTACACCAATATGATCTTGTTCCTCTTAGAGTTGTTCCAAATCTCATCAACCTATCTACCAAATTATTATGTGGCATATTTTCCATATGTTCTCTTAGCTCATTGATGGTAATTGACATGTCTTCAAAATTCCTTTTTACAAATATAGAATATGAATTTTGTGCACGATGTCTCATTATCATATTCATCATGAAATACCTAAACTTGGGATCTTTACCAAACTGATGATCCCTATATCACAACAAATGCTTCACATATTTGTGTAGATGAATTCTCTTCATTCTTGGCTCTAACCAATCACATCTGCCATCAAGAAACAATGTTGGAAATGCCATATCTAACAATCTTGATGTGACATATTCATTGATAGGTGATGCACCTATAGTTGGCCATTCAATTAATGCAGATGGAACTACCTCAGGATTGTTAACCCATTCTTGGATTAATTCCATTTCCCTTTGAGCATTATGTGGTTGTGAATCAATAGACACTATTTGTTGAATTACATTACCTTCATCCATCTCCATGATTGGACCCACAAAAACCACTTCATTTGCATCAGAATCAAATTCCATGTGGACTGTCCTCAATCTATTAAAAACATTTTGATCAGTATTTGTAGGAAACTCATTGAGAGCATGTTCATCAATTCTAACATCTGCATAAAACTTTTCGTGGTCTACTTTGTATTTCAAGGCCCTGTACACACGGTCCTTGTTTACGGTAAAGTTATAATGTGTACAAGGTTGATCCCTTCTATGAACAATAATAATTAGCAAATGCTCAATTGTATGTGGTAAAACTTTGGCCACTTGTTCTACATGTTGAGGAAAACTTATAGTGTGTCCTTTGTACTTATATTGACCACCAGATGCATGTGTAACTTGTAGTATAGGACTGACATGTGCAATCAACATCTCTTCAACCTGAGTCAAATTTGCAAGCTCTTCTAGTTGAGATCCAGGGTCCATATTGTTTGAAGATGAAAACCTATGAGTTCCTCTTTGTTGTCTACACATGTTGCATACTGGGCCTTCACAGGTGTGATATACTTTCACTGTAAGATATGACTCTTGACAAACATGACACATTTGAGGAGTTTTCAAGCTATCTATCTGGTGCCTAAATTGCATTTGCAATCTTCTAAATTCAGTTTCAAGCATATGATTTGGGTTTCCCATGTTTTCCACAGTAACTTCAACATCAACATTCATTTCTAATTGATTTTCATGCTGTGGCATTTGTAGAACACACTCTATAGATGTGGACTCTTCATTTTCAACATCTAACTGAATGTTTACATTAGGGGGATTGTTATATCTATGGCTCGGTTCAGGATCATCTTGAATCAGTTAAGGCCCTTCATTTTGAAGGCTTTGAACAAAATTTTGTTGACGGTTGTTCATTGAAACATTTATATCAGCTCTATTTTTAGCTTCTAATTGTTCCACTGTTACTTCTGCCCTTCTTCTATGAATTCTTTGTCTATCAGTTTGATTACACATGACCATATGTTGTTCTCTTTGACTTTCAATCATTTGTTGTTACTGACATCTGCGAGACTATCTTCTATATTGTCTTTGATATTCTCTTTGATATTCTCTTCTAGCTTCTTTTGATTCAAAGATCAACCTTCATCTCACCATATCTAGTACGAAATAACATTAAATTAGTGACCTAAGCAAAATTTATATTATACATATGTTAAAACATTGTAATAGTTAGAAAGAAAGAATTTTACTTGTCAATTAATATGTTTTTATATATATACATTGCAATTTAGTTGCGATAATTTATATATTTATAGAATTAATATTTAAACATATAGAATAGAAATTTTGGAAAATAAAAGACAAGAAGAATATTTTGAGTGTAGACAGCATAAAAATTTGACATACATGAAGTGAATTAGAGCCAAGATATAGAAGAATAACAAAATGAATTTTTTTTAACAATAACTGATATACAATAAGGATTGCAATGCTCTAAAGGCCATTTTATGGAAACACAACAACACAGGATCTCTTATTTGTAATACTAAGCAATCAATCCAAAAACATATGTGATCCAATGTGGGTGCGTGAATACGGCTTCCGAGTGTGAGAATCAGGAAAGTACACCTCATAGAATTGTACTTGACTAAGGGGTGAAACAAATCTATCAACTGTGACACCTGACCACCAACAGTCGTTACCTAGTACTTCTACTGCAAATCCAAAAGGTACAATTCACGGCAAAGTAATAGGAGCTGGAACAGGTCTCATATAATCTACATAGACAACCTCAATGAGGGGCTCTCGAGCTACATCATCGATTATGAAATGGTGATATTTGACACAATATTTTGTCACATCACCATTGTGAATAATGTCTATAATTGTTGCTTCAAACCAAGCCCCTTCGAACCCCTCTTCATCAGTGCTAATCTCAACATTCATGCCCACAGGAAAGTCCATCTCTATGCCTAATTTATGATTAAAAACATAAATTAATTATAATTAACAAATTCAATTTCATCAAATGAGTTTCAAAATATAAATTTTTATATGAAATTATGTAAACCTAATTTCATGAATTTCATTAATGAAATTCATGAAATTAGGTTAACATAATCAATTTCATTAAATCTAATTTAAATGAAATTGAGTAACATAAATATTGCAACATTTGCATATTTTGTAAAATAGAAACAAAATGTTGTATTTTAAACTAACTATGAAAATAGTAATAAAAGAAATATAATATTAATGTCATTAAACAAAATCAACTTCATGAAGCCAACTTCTAAATGTAATATTCTAAAGGTAACATTGTAAATGGAAATCTCCTAAATTTATACAAAAATAAAATATAATTAATGTAAATCATATTTCTAACATTTAAATCAAATAAAAAATAAATTATAATTATTAATTGTTACATTATTTAAAGCAAATAAAAATTAATAATTGTAAAGCAAATGAATCAAATTTAAAGCAAACAAATCAAATAAAGGTAATATTAGAAATGGAAATGTGCTCAATCTATATAATTAATCTAAATCCTAATTTGTAACATTAACAAATTAGTAATTGCAATTTTAATTATATAAATCCTATTAAAATAAATGTAATTTTAACATTTCAAAGTAACTATTAAAACACTAATAAATTAAGTTTTAAAATCTAGTTTGGAATTGAAATCTAAATGTAATATTGTAAATGGAAATCTATATCTAATAATTTTTTACAAAAATCTATATCTAACAAAGTTAATATTAAAAATTAAATTTATATAAAAAACAAATATTACATCATGGCGGCATTGCCAACCATAATGTAAACAGATTAAACAATCTATATCTAATAAATTTTTACAAAAAATCTATATCTAACTAAAGTTAATATTCAAAATTAAATTTATATAAAAAAACAAATATTACACCATGGCGGCATTGCCATCATAATGTAAACAGATGTTTCTATATATAAGTATATTAAATCAATTCAATTTTATTGCATAATAAATAATGGTTACATTAGAAATACCACCTATCAATATTAATCTAAAAACAATATTAATCTAAAAAAATATAAAACTATATCAACCTAAAAACAATATTAATCTAAAAACAATGTCAATCTAAAAACACTATTAATCTAAAAACAATATTAATCTAAAACTATATCAATCTAAAAACAATATTAATCTAATTTAGAAACAATATTAATGTAAAAACAATATAAAACAATATCAATCTAAAAACAATATTAATCTAAAAACAATATCAATCTAAAAACACTATTAATGTAAAAACACTATAAAACTAATAGAAAACTATATAAAAAACTTACTTTTTATATAGTTTTATATTTTATATAGTTTGATATTAGATCTAAAATAATCTGATATCAAACTATATAAAATTAATCTAAAAATCAAATATCTAATTAAAAAAAATGGAATATCTAAACATCTAATATCATTTTTATCAAACTATATAAATCAACATTCAATTAATATTAATTTAGCTGATGAAGATTGAAATTAGTTGAAAGTTGTCCTCTCTACAATGCTGCAAATCCTCCTCTCTACAATGCTCAAACCTGTCTCAATTCCTCCTCTCAAATGTTCACAAATCTCGACTCTCTGAAAACCTCAAATCTCAGAACTCTAAAACCTCTCAAATCTCACAACTCTCAAACCTCTAAAATTCCCTGTAGCTACAACCAAAAAAATAACTTGAGAAATGAAGAGCACTCTTTTATAAATGAAGAGTATCTCTTCATTTCTCAAACCTTTCATCATTTCTCAAACCTTTCATAATCCCGTAAATCGTTTGGCATTCCCATTAAAAAAAATATTAAATCATTTGGTATTCCCGTAAATACCTTATGCACTTGGCAGTGCATAACGGTACGCACTGTTGTGCGTACCCTAACCCTCTACACTGCATAACGTACATCCACCGCTGTGCATAACGTACGTCCACCGCACGTTAAAACATTATTTTGGATTTCATTTTTTTGGTTTTGATTTTTTTTATATACACGGTAGATTCCTTGGAATATACTATGCTGGTGTCCTCCTCTTCCACTACGGCTGTATAGGAACGCCTCTTGGCATAATTATCATCTGTCCTATCTAAAAATATATAAAATTTATCATCATCATACAGATTAACTAAGTTGGTGATGCCATGATTTCACCTAATCACTGAGGACTTCAATAAAAAATTTATCATTTCATCTTTGCGTGCTGCTAGTCTTCATCTTGATCTGACTAGATGATCTTTAAGTTTATGATTAGCCAGATTTGGGTGATTCCTATGCTTTCACGATATCCATTTTAGTGCTTCCACCACTGCATGGTATTAAGAAATTGAATGCAATTTAAAGCTAAAGATAACAAGGAAAATATTTATCGATACCCAGAATTACATGGTTCGCCAAATAATGGTTACATTCAAAGAGAAAGAAGGTTATTTTTGCTTTCAGTAGTAAATACTTACAAGTCTTCGTACACCATACAAATGAACCGTTTCCCAAAATATGTAGACAAAACCTGCAAAGAAAAAGAAGAAATAAAAAACAGCAAAATGAAATGTTTTTGTCTAATGTGGTTGTTGGATTTCACAACCAACACATGGCTGCAACAGCCTTGAGTTTTGATCTGATTTAAATTTAAGCTGATTTCGATCTTAGATGTCAGTGTCTGTTCTTCCACGGTCCCTATATTTTCTCTCCAATCGTTGTTACTAGCTGCATCACCAGCTCTGTTTTTGTACAGTTTTGAGTGTTACCAGTGCTTACCTGTTCCGTCATCCCTAAGATTCATGGACAAAATTTGTCGTATTGCTTCATCATTGTCAATATTGGTCTGGGTTGTACTCTTTTGGTTTGAGTGTTTGTAGTGTTTACTTGTTGTCTTAGGAGAAAATAACATGCTTGTTACCTTGCTCCATTATTATCAATATAGGTAGGGTTGTACTCTTTTGATTAGTCATTTGATAAGTTCCCCCATCGTGGGGACAACTTTTTAGAATCGTCAAATCAGCAAAAAAATTTCTATTTTACATGAGCTGTACTTTAATATTGTGCTTTGAAAGATCAACTGTAGATATCAATGTCAGTTTTCAATTGGTAAACTTTTGACAAAATATTTACGAGTCTTCTGTTTGAGATAGTCACTCTTAGGCATGACCTATTGAAGTAGCGTGAACTAAAATCCTTTGCCGAACAGCCAGTAACATTACATCATAATAACTAGCAAGAGTATTTTCCCTATTCAATTCTGCGTCTTCATAAAGCCTAGCCATCAGTTGAGTCAAAGTTGCTGCAAACAATTCATGGGAGAGGCAACTCTGGTTCACCTTAATAGGAATTTGTGCTAGCTCATTTAGCACTGGTATTAATGATGAGAATGGAAGGTGCAAGTGCAGATAGAAAGGGAACAAAACATCCTATCTATATAGGTGTTAGAAAGAGGAAGTGGGGACAGTGGGTTTCTGAAATCAGAGAACCAATGAAGAAGAAGAGGATATGGTTGGGCTCATTTCCCACACCAGAGATGGCTGCCATTGCACGTGATGCAGCTGCATTTTCCTTAAGAGGGGAGTCTGCCAGTTTCAATTTTCCGGGACTGGTTCATTCCCTGCCTCACCCTGCCACTTTCTCCGCAACAGACATTCAGGATGCTGCTGTCCAAGCTGCATATTCCTTTTCCCCACAACCAGAAGAGGAACAACTGCCCAACCTGTGCTCCACCAACAACAGTGATGATGATAAAAATGATTTCCTAGACTTAGATCTCCCACTAAAAAGTTCCTGTAATGAAGCTGAATCCAGTGATCTTCCAAGAAATGATAACAACAGGGAGGTGGTGGATTCCTGGCTGGATTGGCCAACCTTGCTAATGAACATGGCAGATGGAGTGTCAATTAGGTCTTCTCTCCTCTTTCAGAACCCGTTCTCTGAAGAACAGGAACAAGATCACCAGTTTATGTCTCTCTCGGATTTTACATAAACAAACTGGGTTACTTATTATGCATCATTATTTAAAAGGTTAGTACATACCCAGACCCTATATAATAGAGAATTGAAGAAAATAACTAAGGATTAGCATGGGTAGCCAATGCCAAAAATGCATTGGCAAGATCAGTAATACTACTGAAGTTAGAACCATTCTGCTATTATTATTCTTTAAGTACTATCATTAGTTTGGAGAGGCATGTACATATATGGATATATTTGCTTTGTGTCAATGTGAATCCATTTACTTAGCTAGGTGCCCTAGAAACTTTTTAAACTTTTTTTATGTATAACGTTATCTAAATTTTTGGGAAAAAATTAACAACAAACAATGTTGATACTGGTTAAACAGGTGGAATTCATTCTGTCCATTTCAATGTCGCGAGTTTTGAGTTGCAACTATCGTAAACAATTTTTTTTTTTACTGTAGTTTATTGACCTCGGGATGACTAAAAGCATTCCTCTTAGAACATACAATTTGTATGGCTCTAGTAGATGACAAATCTGTCATCCAATTTTCAATTATTGGTCCAAGAATATTGGAAAACATATTCAATGAGACAACCCACATAGATCCGGATGCTTACGACACTTTTAAATGTTGGTCCAGAAAATATGGAAAAAATATCAATGCATATAAAATGTTTTGGGAGGTGAAGGTATAATAAGGAATGGTGAGTGATGATATCAGATTTTAATAATTTATACTGTCTGTTTGTTTGTTTTTAATCATAAGAAATTGAGAGTTTATTCTAGTGATTTGGAACTTAGTTCTTTATAGGACAAGTTTTTAGATATCTCAAGTGATGTGAAACATACCTTCATCAACTTGCATGCAAATTAAGAGTTGAACACATGATTTAGACTACTTGTAATCACCAAGACTGAGTAAGCTATTCTTTGACATCTTCACAATCTATAGTGTTCATTATTATAATTAAATTAAGTTGTATAAATATTTTTTACATCATTATTATGGATCAGATTTTACAATCATAGATCCCCTAAATAGGACTGCGAAATAGATCTTAACCATGCAAAGTCATAGATCCCCTAAGTAGGACTCACTTAATTTGAATCTTTAACCATGCAAAGTCATAGATCCCCTAAATAGGACTGCAAAATGTATATCCAAGGTTGTTGGAAGAAGTAATTTTTCCTCATCCATATATTCAAACAGTTATACTGGTACCACTGTGTTGGTGTTAACTATGTAAATCTGTTATACACGTTCCGTATAAACTTTTTTAGTAGTTAAGAATATTTCCTACTAAAACTGCAGACTCCTTCAAATCATTGTTTGTCTCTTGTCCATGTAGAATGTAGTTAACTGAACTCATAGTCTATATTATGTTAAGTCCTCTATAAATTAGAGGCGACATAATTAGTCTAGTGGAATCAATAAAATTAGTTTCCAATACTTATCTGGTCTCTGTTTTATTGTCTATTATCTGTCTTTCAGATTGATATCAGAGGTGGTCTAGGCCAAACTCCCTCAGCGGAGGGACTGGGATCCAAGACTATGAAAGTGGAAAAGAACTTAGTTTGTTAACTGGTGTAGCAATCAAAATGATCCCATCATCTACAAGTTTGTTAAATTTGGACAAGTTGCCGAACATTTGAAAATGGAAAAAGTAGACGACAACATAAATGTTTGAAGGAAAAAGATTGTAGCCATCAATATAGTGAAAGAGGAGATCGTAGATATCTGAAAAAGTATTGATGTTGAAGGCATTTAATTGAGTAGGTGAGGCTATATTTGCAGAAGTTTGAGTGAAGATTTCTCTTGGTGAAAAGAAGACTAAATTGCAAATGTAAGTTATGGGAATGGTCATGGTGATTTGAAGGTGTTGCTAAAATAAAAGAGTTCGTGCTGGTGATTTGAAGGTGTTGCCAAAACAAAAAAGGTAATGCATGAATCTTAAGTTTACAAATTTTAATGTCAATTGTAAGGAGAGTTTTATGGTCGTGGATGGAAGCCATAGTAGAAATGGCTAAAATAATATTATGTCTTCAAAAAGTTATCACATATAGCTGCAACTGATGGAGTGAGACATGGTCGATGAAAAATTTGTTGTGTTGTCATATTCATGGCCAAATCAAGGAAATAAAAATTATAAAATAAAATAGAGACAAAATATGTAAAGCTAAGTATCAGAGCTAGTTAGATCTAAAGGGCTAGTGTAATTTAAAGGGCTAGTGCAATTTAAAATAGGTATGAGGTCAAAGAGAAGGTGAGAAAAGAAGAAAATAATTAGGCCTAGAAGGAACATCTAAACTTTGTTTAGGTTGATGATGAGAAGAGTTTGTAGCTTGCTAATGATAGAGTGAAGTATTAGTGCAGAAAGGCAATTGTAAGTTTGAAGTATATCATAAAATGTTGTTGTTTTTGTCTATCTTAAAGTTAGTTTTAGCTTATGGATAAATATCTAGGATGAGAGAGTGAAAGAGTGTAAACATGAATTTTAATTTCATAGATAAGAGGATGAAAGGAGGATATCAAGATAATAGTATGAGTTAATCTGCATAATTTAAAAGAAGGTGAGATATCCAATGGTTGGACTATATTGTAGGAGTGAAATAAGTCATCTATGTAGAGTTTGTGGTAAACTAAAAATTGTTAGGCTTATTTAGTTATTGTTGGCACTAATTGACATTGATGTAAAAACTTTCGTAATGACATTCTGGCAGTATTAGTTGGTTGTTGACTATTTTGGTCATTTTCATGTTGGCTATCGGTTGTGCAACAAGGTTTTCAGCTATGCGCAAGATAAGTTTACTATGAGTTTGATGATGCCTATACTTGTCTTGAAACACATATCCTTATTGTCTATTTTCTAGATCGCAACCCTCCCTGAAAATGTTATCATGGACTGGGTTGTGAAAGCTTGGACTCCTCGTGAAATCCGCCTGTAAGGAATTCAAAGCCTTACCAAGGGCTTTTTTCTGTTTCATTTTTCTAACCCTTCCCATGTGGACATCATATTTGCCAAAGAACCTTGGAATCTTAGAGCTTCCCTTTTAGGTTTTCAACACTAGTCTCGATACTTTTCTATATGCGATGACAAGAAACTAAAAGTTCCTATGCGGGTCAAGTTTCCCGCTCTTCCTCTACCCTATTGGTCGTTCATGCATGCCATAGCGCAAATGCTAGGTAGGGTTATATGTAGCGAGCATGACTATTTTCTCAATCCTCAGCCTCAAAAGAGGCTCCGTGTTGCGATCGACCTTTCTAGGGACCTTAAGGAATCTGTTGAGATTTAGGTTGGTGAGACAACCTTCACTCAGAAGGTGCTCTATCTCAACCTTCCCAACACATGTTATCGATGTCAATCTACAGAGAACAAGATTAAGGACTGCCCTTTAGCAGTGCCTCGTACCAAGTCTCCTCCCAAGGATTTTGGTTCTTGACAGGGTGACACTGAAAAAAGTGAGGAACTCAAGAAAGATGAATGGGTTACAGTCAGTCGTCGAAACAAGAAAGCCAAGCCTTCTACTTTGGTTTCCACATCTCAACCACCACCTTCGGCTGAGGTTCATACTAAAAAGGTGGCTCTGATTTCAAACCCTGCTTTGCAGGGGAAGGAAGTTTTTGACTCTAGTATTAACACTCCTTTAGCCCGCATGCCTTAGGCGGCCACTGCGATTGCCTCTCTTGCTCCTTTTTGTCATTCTCGCAGCCCTCCTAGGTGTGCTGAGAGAGGATTTGAGGGCATTCAAGAAAAATGGAGGAATATTTTCATGGAGTCTTCTGGGAATAATTTCTCCCTAGCTTATTTGTCAAATAGTTTTTCTTCCCTTGGGGAAGGTGATGGTATGGACGACACTATTTTTCCATGAAGTACATCTCATGGAATCTTTGAGGTCTAATACACCTACCCATAAAATTTTCTATCATGGATGTGCGTCATCATATTAGTCATTTGGATATTTTATGCCTCAAGAAAGTTAAAATTTATGGTTTTTTGCTTGATGTTGCATGCAAAGTTATCTGGCCTAAGGACCTTGTTTTCTATTCTCAGCATGAGGTTTGTTGAGGTGGAGTTTTAACTCTCCTTTCTCCTCATTGCCATTCCTTTTTGGTTAGTCATGGCTCAGATCCCATGCAGAGAATTGTTTGGGCTACTTTCATTATTGAGAATCATTCTTTTGGCATAGTTAATGTTTATGCACCCAATGATATTGTTGAGAGATCTCACCTTTGGCATTGGCTTGCGAATTCTCTGCCACCTGTAACTTGGATTTTTTGTGGTGATTTCAATATGGTCGAAATAGATTCTAATAAGGATGGCCTTCTGTCCTTTTGATGGACACCTAGAGAGAGAGAGAAGCTCGGTACTACATGCATAATAAATTAGGGCTTTTGGATCCCAATGTTGGTTGCTACCATCCTGATGGGGTCTCACACACTTGGTCTAATTTCAGAGCTTCATCTGACACAATTCATAAAAGTCTTGATCATGGTATGATCTCAACACAACCTTTCTTCACTTTTTCTGAAAAGCAAGTCTTACCAGTTCCTCCTCTAGTTTTAATGTGACATTGTTAGATCATTTCCCCATTCAATTTAATATTGTATGGCAGACAGCTAAGGCATGACCTCCCACCATGCAATTTTTTTTAATACTTCTATCCTTCACCACCCTTCCATTGTAATGTCCCCATTTTTAATAAATTGTTTTTATTTAATTATTGGTCCCAAAATTTAAATAATATTATAAATGGACCTTTAATTAATAAAGGGAGGGGGCATTTTTATTATTATTGTCTGTAGGTTTTTAATAATTATTATATTTAATTATATAAAAAATGCTCTTCTATTTGCATAATCTGACTTTGGTGAATTTTATTCGGCTTCGACTACACGATGGTATCCTCATTGAGTTCTGAACTGCCTCATACCTGCTTCATGAAAGCATTTGGCCCACACATACAATCATTGGTAGATCATAGACCGCTGCAACATTCTTCTTTCTGGCAAGATTGGTCTATATTCAGTGCTAGTGATTTAAATCAAGGAAAGGAGAGGTACTCTGCGCTGGGTTCATGCTCATGCAAAGGAAGAACGACGTCATATCTAATCTCCAGGCAAAGGATTTTTTTGGTGACATCTCATTGCAAAATTCATGGCTCTTCTCAAGAATTAAAAAGACTCTTCTATACTCATGTGAATATCTTCTTTCGCCTGTCCTGCTAGGGCTTACTAGCGAATCTCGTTGATAGGATATTATATGCGATCATCCAATATTTGCATTCATAGCATTTCAAAATCAGAGGTAGAAAATATATAAGCTTCCAAGGCAGTGACTGTAACATTGACACCAAATACCTCATTCAATACAATATACAATCTATAGACTATGATCTGGAATTGTAGCATAATAAAGGCAATCAAACTTAGTGATCTAAGCATATACTATTTTGGATTCATTCAATGATATGCAGTATATTCAAGGTGACAAGAATATACATTTCGAGACAGTGATACATTCAGATCTGAACCACAATTTGAACCTCCATCTGCATTCATAGAGATCTGGACATTCTGATCATACATCATACATGTTGTTAGGCCAATATTCTATCATAGCAAGAATCTTGTGAAATTGGCCTCTCCCCTACAAGTGTTTGTTAATTGTCCTACCTCGTGCTCTTTATTTGTTGTCACCTTGCTCTGGTCCAAACTGCATATCCAAATTTGGAAAGCCCAGAAAGTTATTAAAATTTGGAGGTCCGCGGGAAGTATTTCAAAATTTTGCGACAGTGTCAAAAACCCACAATGTTTCTAAAAGTCCATTATGTTCTCGATCTGTGTGTTTTTGGCCTTCGTTGTTTTTGACCCTATGCTTCTTGCTTTTGTGCACTTATCCTTTGGCGTCGAAAACTCTGTGTTTTTTCAGTCTTTCTCTGTGTCAAAAATCTTGTGTGTTTTCGACCTTGGCCTTAACTACACAGGTGTGATCCGTTGGTGGGCCCCAACTCTTCCCATTACCCTGTGTGGTTAAAGCTCAGACAAGATCTATGGATGTCGCTTGCTCACTTGGTGAAGTTGCACGGTGTTTATCCTTAGCACTTTTGCAATGGGCGTCGGATTCTCTTATGTGAGCCTGATGTGGGCCCGATGTCAGAGGGGTGACAGGTGGCTCTTCTTGATTGTCTATCGCATGGCCGCATGTCAGACATTTCTGGCATACGATCATGCAATCGCTTGCCACCTATCCATGTGGGTTCAGTTCTTCCTATTCATCATCTTGGCTGGCGGTTATGTCTTCATTCCATGACTTGGCAACTTGTGGTTATCTCCTATTCACTGGTTTCTGGTGGCTATTCCCTTAGCATTCAATGACCTGGTGGGCAGTCTATTTTCTTCAGTCACACAATCTCTTCATTCCTGGTGGTTAGCAACTGACATCTAGCGACTTGGCGATGGTTAGTCGTGTAGTCGCTGAATTCTCGGTAGCTTGTCAACGGGGCCCGTCGTCAGAGGTGGTGTACATGTGGCAGCTTGTGGTTGGCTGTCGCATGGTCACATAGGCTAGTTTTTGGCTATGCGATCATGCAACCACTTGCCACATGTCCTTGGGGCCCGTTGGTGGATGTGGTGCTAGTTGCAATTTGGTGGCGTGACATGTGGCAGCTTTGGGTTGGCTATTGCATGATTGCATAGCCCAATTTTTTGGCTATGCAATCATGTGATTGGTTGACATGTGTCCATGGCAGTATGATGACGGTTGCGGTACCTCATGCGGTGGCAGTTGCAGTGGTAGTTATGGTAGCGGTTTGTGGGCTGCCGCATGTTTGCATAGCCCATTTTCAGGCTATGTGATCATGCGACAAGGTGCCACATGTCCTTGGGGCCCATCTATATTTTCTTGGTGGTCCTGTTGGCGGGTGTGTCATCACAATCTCCGGTTGGTCCATGCTAGCGGGAGGCTAGGGTTTGAATGTGGGCCCGAGCTAGGGTGTCTCGGTGGTTACATGACAGTAGGTAGGTTTGCTATTTGTAGCTTGTCACATGTTCAAGTAAGCCAGTTTCCCAGCTTGTGAACATGCGACAAACCTTCTTGAGGCGGGCAATGGCATCGACAGTTAAGAGAGGGTGGTGGGAAGTAGTGTGTTGCATGTTCACATAGCTCATTTCTGAGTTATGCGATCATGCGACAACTATTTGTTGTTGCCATTGCCGAGTTAGCCTGAGATGTTTGAATGATTAAAAACTTAAAGCCCGCGAGTGCATGGTGACCATTGCAGATTCAAATTTGAATCTCTGTGAATATTTCCAGCGACCAATAAGGACCGAAATTGATGACAGGAAGGGCCAGAGTTGGTGAAACTGATCTTCTCCGCCGTTCCAATGTGCTCCAGGGTATGAGATGATTGCAAAGAGGAGTGTCTTGCCGTAGGGGAATAAATGAAATGTACCAAAAAGAAGTTGTAGGGTCACTTCCAGTTTGAATTTTGTAAAATTTTGATTGATGTTCAATGCCTTTCAGAGATTCTTTCATGATTGAAGATCAAGTGTTAATTGCATTTAGGACTTAGTGTTTTCCCTCCGAATTGTATCAGATTTTGAAATGCCTAATTGATGGAAAACTCTAACCATGGTTACCCTTAGCTTGTTGCATCCTAACTTGTGTGGGATTTCAAGGTAACCATGGGTATATATGTTGTTTTTTCTGATTAGCCAAGGGTTCCATCTTTGGGTTCCTTTCTGGTTCCATGAAAGGTTCTGTTCTACAGATTTCCCCTTCTCTCTGCATATAGGGTGTTCTATCTCCATTGTTGGTTCAGAGAATACAATGCATGTTGCGCAAATTTATCTTATGTATGAGGATTCAATTTGTTCTTACTGTACTGAACTATCTCCATTTGAATTCTAAATGCATTAATCATACATCAAGGGTGTTTGATTTGTCTTTTTGCATTGCCTACATGTTTGCAAGTGGAGTTATCTTCGCAGAGGTAACTGGTTCAGGGTTAGTGTTTATGTATGTATGAGCTGAAATATCAAGGATAGGTCATGTTTGTCTTCCAGTGGATGCTGGGTAATGTATTGTCCTTTCATAGGTCTCTTCTAAGGGGAGGGTCAAAATCCTTTGATGGATAATATCATGCTTGAATGCACAGGTGGGTGTCAAGTTGAGGTTTGGTCATGTTGTGTGATTGATGTCAAGCATCAACACATTGAGCATATTGTTTTCTTGTTTCATAGCTGTCTCTTGCAATAAGGTATTTGACTCTGTGGCCTAATGGATAAGGCACTAGTCTATCAGGGACTTAGGGCATCTTAGGGGACCTTTCAATCATTTTAAAATCATTTCCTTTTTGTCCCACCCTTTCCCTTTCAAGTTGTTAGTGTAGGTCTCTGGTTTTCATACTCACTCCATGCAAGTTGGGCTATTGCATAAGATTTTGACTTCATTGAGGTATAGGATACCTAGAAGAGTTTGAAAATCATTCCATAGTTAGTTACCTATAGGCCTGTAGTGTGACTCAAATTGTATGAGTGTGAAGATGAGGTACGCCCACCTGAGTGATGTGGAGTTCAAAGTGTAGAAGGATCTCTCTTTGATCCTTGTCAGTTGGCCCTTTTTCCTGTCAGATTTGTAGTGTTGAGTGAATGTGACACTAGCCCTATCAATCCTAATGCCAAGCTGACCTTTGGGGATAAAGAAAGCCAACAAAATGGTGACTCTGCTGGGGAAGAGGTAAAAGATAGCAAGTTTCTTTGCTTGGCTGGATCATCCCAGGGTCCTGGTTGAAGTTACAGAGTCAAATGAACAAAATACATTTGTAATAGTTTCTCACTAAGTGTTGAGTGGTGACTCTAAGTCCCTATTTGGTCAGTGTTTTATAACAAGTGTGATATATTTGTGGTCCTAACAAGTAGTTATCCTGTGAGGTTCTTTTGTGATTGTTGGTTTTAAAGAAGGTTCAGAGTTGAAGAGGTTCTCAGCTGATTTAGATTTGTCCTCTGCAAGGAGGTGGTAGCTCTACCAAGGTTTGAGAAGTGATTTGGAGGAGACTTCATATCAGTATTTTGCAACTTTCACAACATCTCCAGGTAATCCTATTTCATTAAGAAAGAACAGTCCCTAATTAGGTGAACAAGTCACTATTGGAAAGGGAAGTTAATCTTGAAGATTTGATCATATTTCTGGATAAAAGTTTTAGTTTTGTAATGAGTATCAGAAATATGCTGAGGTTTAAAGAGTCATTGGTTGCATGGGTTTGAACAAAAGTATTGTCATGTGAACAAGCTGTATTATGTTGTCAATACATTAAATGGAGTTTCCAATTTTGATAGATCAGAATGCTGTTTCTGGGTTTGGGTGTTATCAGTCAAACCTTAGAAATGTTGATAGAGATAGAGACATTTATCTAATAAGTCAAAATATCTAGCAGACTTGTACAAGGATTTTAAGATGTGCAATAGGGGAATGGAAAGAAGGGTCATCCCACTCATACTATAAGAAATTTCTTATAGCTTTTGATGAACTTCTTATGGGTATTGAGCTTCAAGATTTCGAGTATACTAAAATATTTTTAGTGCTTGGTATGCCTGAATCAATTGGTTGGACTGCCTCTATTAGAAATGAAGCATTAGAAAAAGTTAAGAAATGGATGGATTCATTTAAGAGTGATGAATCTTGTGATGTTGATGCTGATAATGGAACTTGTGATTATCAAGAGATAGAAGATGAATCTACAGATATGAGTTCTTGTAGTGATGACTTGACACAAAAATTTTCAGCCCCTGTCTCAAATGAGGAAGATATTTGCAGCATTTGCAGTGAGGCAAATGAGATAGAGTGTGAAGTCCAGTACCTGCTAAGTAGTGAATAGATTTCAGAGCTTTTGGATGCAGAGTTTCAAAGATGCACTCCCGAGTATGTTTCTGAGATCCTATGCCTAGTGGATATTATTTTTGATGAAGAGAAAATGAGTGATGGCATGGTGTGTGAAACTTCTACTGAGGTCCTTTCTCCCATTTTTGATATGCAAGTGGATGGTACACATTATTGCAATAAATTTGATAATGTCAGCGATGATGAGTATGATGATATGTGTACCAGTGTGGATTCAATTTTTCAAGAGCCTAATGTCTATGGTTCTTTTTTATATTCTGATGCTGGAGAATGCGGCAATTCTGAGGGAGTTTTCTTAGATTTGCAAATGACTAACGAGTCATTGACTGACAGTGCTTGTTCCTTTCTAGAAGATGTTGATGTGATTTTTGATCAGCAAGTTGCTACCATTTTCATGCAGTCAGATTTCTATCTTGAGAAGTTTTATATTAGTTTGCAGAGTAGGGAGATAGAAAGTGTTTATTATTCATTGCAAACTAATGGTCAGAATGTCGATGCTTCCAGTTATGGTGTTGAGTTGCAGTGTTTCCTTTTTCAGCATGGTGGTGAAAGTAAAGAGTGTGACATTTTGTTGTCACAAAATGGTCAACATCTATGGCAGCCTGATGTCTTTATCTTGCTGGATGATGGTGAGTATGGTGATCATTTTTTATATAATGTGCTGAATGTGGATCACAATGTTTTTGGTAGGATGGATGAGAAATGTATTTTTAGCTTTCCTTTGCTAAGTGGAGATGAAAATTACTTGTTTGATAGAGGAAAGACCTGATCAAAAGTTTTGGGGCCCTGAGCCTTTTATGAATATTGTAAATTCTTGTACATAGGTTGCTTTCCCCTACCTTATTTTGCCTTGGTCTGTCAGTTTTTGGTCCTGCCCTGCTTGTTCCTTATTGTCTGTAATTTTGTCCTGTGGGGTGGTCTGCTCTCCGAGAAATCCTAAATTCTCGCATGGGCACAAGTTACCCATCATCCCTAGACAAAGCCACTGTTAGGCCAATTTTCTTTCATAGCAAGAATCTTGTGAAATTGGCCTCTCCCCTGCAAGTGTTTGTTAATTGTCCTACCTCGTGCTCTTTATTTGTTATCACCTTGCTCTGGTCCAAACTGCATATCCAAATTCACAAAGCCTATAAATTTATTAAAATTTGGAGCTCCGCGGGAAGTATTTCAAAATTTTTCCACAGTGTCGAAAACCCACAGTGTTTTGAAAAGTCCATGATGTTCTCGGTTTATGTGTTTTCAGCCTTCATTGTTTTTGACCCTGTGTTTCTTTCTTTTGTGCACTTATCCTTTGGCGTCGAAAACTCTGTGTGTTTTTGGTCTTTCT
The DNA here is from genome assembly GCA_027943335.1 of Chamaecyparis obtusa. Classification (NCBI taxonomy): domain Eukaryota; kingdom Viridiplantae; phylum Streptophyta; class Pinopsida; order Cupressales; family Cupressaceae; genus Chamaecyparis; species Chamaecyparis obtusa. Next base: position 251,567 of record BSBK01013647.1, on the reverse strand, counting down.
TTGTGTCAAAAATCTTGTGTGTTTTCGACCTTGGTCTTAACTGTGCAAGTACGATCCATTGGTGGGCCCCAGCTCTTCCCATTTCCCTATGTGGTTAAAGCTTGGAAAAGATCTGTGGACATCACTTGTTCACCTGGTGAAGTTGCACAGTGTTTATCCTTAGCACTTTTTTGATAGCCATCAGATTCTCTTATGTGAGCGTGATGTGGGCCCGGTGTCAGAGGGGTGACAGGTGGCTCTTCCTGATTGGCTATTGCATGGCCGCATGTCAGACTTTTCTGACATGTGATCATGCGACCGCTTGCCACCTGTCCGTGTGGGTCTGGTTCTTCCTATTCATCATCTTGGATGGCGGTTATGTCTTCATTTCATGACTTGGTGACTTGTGGTTATCTCATGTTCGCTAGTTTTTTACGGCTATTCCCTTAGCATTCAGTGACTTGGCGAGCGGTCTATTTTCTTCACTCGTGCAATCTCTTCATTCCTGGTGGTTAGTGGCTGACATCTAGTGACTCAGAAATGATTAGTCATGTAGTCACTAAATTCTTGGCAGCTTGTCAGCAGGGCCCGTCGTCAGAGGTGGTGTACATGTGGCAGCCTATGGTTGGCTACTACATGGTTGCATAGCCCAGTTTTTGGCTATGCGATCATGTGACCGCTTACCACATGTCCTTGGGGCGCATTGGTGGATGTGGTGCTAGTTGCAATTTGGTGGCGTGACATGTGGTAGCTTTGGGTTGGTTGTTGCATGATCGCATAGCCCAATTTTTTGGCTATGTGATCATATGATCGGCAAACATGTGTCCATGGCAGTACGGCGACGGTTGCGGTACCTCTTGTGGTGGCAATTGCAGTGGTAGTTATGGTAGCACTTTGTGGGCTGCTGCATATTCGCATAGCCCATTTTTGACCTATACGATCATGCGAAAGGGTGCCACATGTCCCTGGGGCCCATCTATATTTGCTTGGTGGTCTTATTGGTGGGTGTGTCATGACAATCTCTGGTTGGTCCATGCTAGTGGGAGGTTAGGGTTTGAATGCGGGCCCGGGCTAGGGTGTCTTGGTGGTTACATGACAATCGGCAGGTTTTCTATTTGCGGCTTGTTGCATGTTCGCGTAAGCCAGTTTCCCAGCTTGCAAACATGCAACAAACTTTGTTGAGGCAGGAGACGGCATCGATAGTTAAGAGAGGGTGGTGGGAAGTAGTGTGTCGCATGTTCACATAGCCCATTTCTGGGGTATGCGTTCATGCGATAACTATTTGGTGTCACCATTGCGGAGTTAGCCCGAGATGTTTGAATGATTAAAAACTTGAAGCCCGCGAGTGCATGGTGACCATTGCAGATTCAAATTTGAATCTCTGCGAATTTTTCCAGTGACCAGTAAGGACTGAAATTGATGACAGGAAGGGCCAGAGTTGGTGAAACTAATCTTCTCCACCTTTCCAATGTGCTCCAGGGTATGAGATGATTACAAAGAGGAGTGTCTTGCCTTAGGGGAATAAATGAAATGTACCAAAAAGTAGTTGCAGGGTCACTTCCAGTTTGAATTTTGCAGAATTTTGATTGATCTTCGATGCGTTTCAGAGATTCTTTCATGATTGAAGATCAAGTGTTAATTGCATTTAGGACTTAGTGTTTTCCCTCTGAATTGTATCAGATTTTGAAATGCCTAATTGATGGAAAACTCTAACCATGGTTACCCTTAGCTTGTTGCATCCTAACTTGTGTGGGATTTCAAGGTAACCATGGGTATATATGTTGTTTTTTCTAATTAGCCAGGGGTTCCTGCTTTGGGTTCTTTTCTGGTTCCATGAAAGGTTCCATTTTGCAGATTTCCCCTTCTCTCTGCATATAGGGTGTTCTTTCTCCATTGTTGGTTCAGAGAATACAATGCATGCTACAATAGATTTGTCTTATGTATGAGGATTCAATTTATTCTTACTGTACTGAACTATCTCCATTTGAATTTTGAATGCATTAATCATACATCAAGGCTGTTTGATTTGTCTATTTGCATTGCTTATGTGTTTGCAAGTGAAGCTATCTTCACAGAGGTAACTGGTTCAGGGTTAGTGTTTATGCATGTATGAGCTAAAATATCAAAGATAGGTCATGCTTGTCTTCTAGTGGATGCTGGTTAATGTATTATCCTTTCATAGGTCTCTTCTAAGGGGAGGGTCAAAATCCTTTGATGGATAATAGCATGCTTGAATGCACAGGTGGGTGTCAAGTTGAGGTTTGGTCATGGTGTGTGATTGATGTCAGGCATCAACACATTGAGCATATTGTTTTCTTGTTTCATAGCTATCTCTTTCAGTAAGGTATTTGACTTTGTGACCCAATGGATAAGGCACTAGTCTATCAGGGACTTAGGGCATCTTAGGGGACCTTTCAATCATTTTAAAATCATTTCCTTTCTATCCCACCCTTTCCCTTTCAAGTTGTTAGTGTAGGTCTCTAGTTTTCATACTCACTCCATGCAAGTTGGGCTATTGCATGAGATTTTGGCTTCATTGAGGTACATGATACCTAGAAGAGTTTGAAAATCATTCCATAGTCAGTTACCTACAGGCCTGCAATGTGACACAAATTGTATGAGTGTGCAGATGAGGTACACCTGCCTGAGTGATGTGGAGCTCAAAGTGTAGAAGGATCTCTCTTTGATCCTTGTCAGTTGGCCCTTTTTCCTATCAGATTTGGAGTGTTGAGTGAATGTGACACTAGCCCTATCAATCCTGATGCCAAGCTGACCTTTGGGGAAAAAGAAAGCCAACACATGTGATCTGACCCATGTCAAGGAAAAGGATAGAAACATAAAGTCAAGCATCTTCAGAAAAGCAATAAGTGAATCACTTCTTTTCTCAGTGAGTTGGTGGTGAAGGCAAGAAAATGCTCTTCAAAGGGGTGGTGAGTTTCAATAACTGAGCTTTTCCAGCTAGAACTGATCAGATTGCAAACAACTCCAAATATTAAATATTCCGATCTGATCAAATGCGATATGCAAACTTTTCAATTGAAAAGGAAGTCTTCCTTACTTCGGCGATAAATCAACCTAGGTCTCATGCACTCACACTCTTAGAAGAATGGTTCTGGTTGCAACAAGGAAGCTCTTAGGACCGAGATGCCTAAATTGAATTCAGGAGCTCTAGAGAAGAAAGAGGCTTTTACTAGTTACTGTTTTAACTGCTGGGTATATGGCCATAAGAAGAAAGATTGCGGAAAGCCTATAGAGGATCACCCTTCGTATGATCATCTGAAAGAATTCATAGAAAAACAAAAAAGATTAGCAGATCAAAATATAGACTGTGATATGTATGCCTTATTTTCTCAACTCTCTGCTAAGGAACTTGCTGCGAAAAAGCATTCTATCAAAAAACCTATTGATAAAAAAGGAGCATAGAATGAAAGTTTGAAGGATAATGCAAGGGTAAACAATAAAAGGCCTATTAAGGACTTGGCTACAGAAAAGATCTCCAATGGAAATCCTAAAGAGTTGTCTCTAGCAGAAAAGCTCAAAAAAGGAACGCAGAGCAATAATGTGCAGAATAAGTCTAGGGTTGAAAAACCCATTCTTGTGTTAGGGGCAAACAAGAAAAACCCTAAGATTTTTAAAGATACCAAAATGAAGATCTTCACAGTCAATTCCCTAGACATTCAGATGAATTTTTTTGCAAAAACTAAATATGCGAAAGTAGGAACAAGCAGTAAGGATGCTAAGGTTGGAAGACTTGAATGAAAGTCATTACGCAGTACTGAGGAACCCCTATCCGCCAAGGGGGAAGGCAGGTTCTTACCTACCCAAGAACCTTCCATCTACACAAAGAAGAAGGAATTCACCTGGCAAGTGGTAAGAAACAAGAAAAGGGTGAACAGGTATCCGTTATCTCAAAACTCTTTCAATTTAACTCTTAAAAACTCCTTTGATTTTCTTAATAAGGTAGAAAATGGTTATATGAGTAGCAAGAGTAAAAGTAATCAAGTTCCATGTAATAATTCATCTCATGAAACACTAAAGCTTGCAGCTTATACACTACCACATAGGCATATTATTCAGCAGGATCCAGGTAAGAATAATCATAGCAGTCATTATGTCTCTATCATCCTAGATAATGATGTTATTATGCAGCAGCAGAAAATCTTGCAAGAAAGAGGTCTGATCTATACCTGGAATGGTATGGGAGTAACAATCAAGAATGTAGGGAATGAATTATCATTACTGCTACTGAGGGAGGTGAGTATAACACATCTTATGGATCTTTTTTTGTTAATTGTTTGCACCAATAAGAATATGAAGGATAGCATTTTGAATAGAAAGGATATTAAATTCAGGAACATCCCATTTTCCTTTTTTGAATGGATTCCATTGTTTAATCCAATGATGTTAAATGATTTTAGAATAGAAAAGGCTATCTCTTTAAATAACCTGCCTATAGAAATGTCTAACGAGGAAATCACAAGAACTATAGGGAATAAAATTGGGAAATACATTAGGACTATAGAGTCAACATTTAATCAAATCGATAAAATTATCATAGTTGAGATGGAATTTCATCAAAAAAGCATCTTACCCATCCAATTAAACTTTAATTCAAATTTAGTCATAATCAATCCTAGAATATTAGAAAATTTTATCGAAGAAGGTGTGTACACCCAGAAGCTCCACAAAAACATAAATCTTATAAATCAACCCAATAAAGAAGTGGAGATAAAGTTATGTAAGGATAGAGGGGGTTTTATAATTAGCCCTACAAAGACTCAGGGACTGGATAGGCTCCATCCCATAGCTGATACAGGTGTAAATACCTCGTTATCAAACTAGTTTCAGATCAATAAGATAACAGCAGTAGAAAATATCCCTGAAGCTCAAGAGCCATTCAACATTACAATGAGTGTATCAAAGGATGAGGCCCATCCTACAAATGCTAAAATAGATAGAACAATAATAAAAGAAAAAATTAATATATCAATGAATGAGACCTTAAATATTGAGGTCAAATCTCCCCTACCTTCATCCTCAGAGCATAAGAACAACCTTAGTACTCAGAGTATCAAGCAAGGAATTAACACTGAAATCACCTCTTATAGCCTAAATAGAATCTCCAATAGTCCAGAAGGTCAAGAGAGATCACTTATAAAGGAGAACCAAAAAATAGAAGAAGAAATAGTCGAGATCACCAATGAATTAATGGATACCCTTATAGATGAAATATGTGACAAAGAGGAACTTGATCACCAAAAAGGTTTGCTAATTAAAATTATTAAGGAGATGTTAGCATTAGACAACACTCCAAAAAATGGAGAAGAGGACATGGAAATGGAATGCTTACCAAATCTAGATGAGATAGGAGATATGGAAATGGATCTTAATGATAGAGAAGATCCCCTATATGTCAAGAAAGAAGTTATAAATAAGACAAGGAATCAAAATGAGGAAGAGATCAGAATTTGCTGAGAAGGAATCAACAATGATGACAGACAATTAGGTATGGAAACAACCTTTGATGGAATCAAACCCGACGATAATCTTCCATCAGTTAAAGATTCCACAGGAGGCCTTTTTGGTATAACCAACGAAGATAGGCATTTAGGCATAGCAATGAAAAGAGGAAGTCTGAGCACCCCTAATATCAATAGAATTAAAAAGAAGAGGGGGAGGAAATCCGCAGTGGAGTTAAGAACTATGAGTGTTAATGCAGGAACTCAAATAGAGGGTGCACATATTTCTAATATTGAAAAAAATTTAGAACTCATCCCCTCTGATTCTTGCCATCAGACAAAAGAAATACAAAAAGAAAGAATGAAAAAATCCCCCTTAGTGGAGACCATTGACCAAGGATCACTGCTAGACCTTTTAGGATTAGACCCTGCCTCTGTTCTGGAGGAGTCTAGGAGTAATGATATAATAATAGGAGTATTATGTTCGCTATCAAATGAAGAGATCTGTGAGTAAAAAAAAGAGAACATTATTAGGAACAATACAGAATCTTTAGGTTTAGGAAAATCAATTAAGGGCAGGTTAGAAGCTGATACGAGGAAAATAGTCAAACCAAGAGGAAGAAAATCCCTTGCTGAACTAATAGCAAAGGAAGGAATGGCGCCAGGTCAGGTTAAAATTACCGATATTCCATACTCTGGGAAGGGGAAGGTCCTTCCCGAGTCCTCATGAAGGTCATTCGTTGGAATGTTAGGGGTTTAAATGCCCCTAACAAACAACGCCTTTTAATAAGGCAATTAGTGAAAATTAAACCAAATATGGCTATGATACAAGAAACTAAACTTTCCAATGAAGGATATGAGAATATAAAAAAGATTCTAGGAATAAGAGAATTAATAGGTTATGAGGTAGAAGGCGCTTCGGGTGCAATTGCTTTCATTTGGGATCCAAGAGAAATAGTTTTCAATATTCATGAAAAATAGAAAAATTGGATGGGAGGTCAAATCAAAAGTTTAAAGTTAGATTTAAAATTTAATATAATAAACATGTACACTCCTAAATTTCTACATGAAAAGAGAATTGTATGGCAGGAGGTTAAGAATTATATAGAGAACTTCCCGAATGAAACATTTATACTAGGAGGAGATTTTAATGCTATCCTATCCTTGGGAGATAAACAAGGTGGGATGAAACACATATCAAAAACAACTTTAGAATTCCAGGAATGGATAAATAGTATAGGGGCTTCGGAAATTGAATCAGACTGAGGGAAATACACTTGGACTAACAAACGTAAAGACACAGAGTTAATAGCAGAAAAATTGGACAGGTTCTTTTTTAAAGGGGAGTTGTGAAATTTTGACTTTAATCTTACTAATGAGGTCCTACCCATTGCCGGTTCCGACCACTTTCCTATAGAACTAGTAATTTCAGAACCAAACATAAATAAAAAAATCCCATTTAGATTTGAAAAAATGTGGTTACTTAATGAGGAATGTTTGGATCTAATTAAAAAATGGTGGACAGAGGCAAGGTTTGAAGGCTCCAAGATGTATAAAGTCATAAGGAAACTAAAACTAATAAAAAGAAATCTGTCTCAATGGAGTAAAAACACTATTGGGGATATATTTGTGAAAAGAGACCTTATAGAAAAAGAGCTGGAAAATGTGAATAAGAAGATTACTGAAGAAGGAAAATAGATTTCAGGCGAAAACATTGAGCAAGAACTATTATGTAATTACTATGATTCTCTTTCACAAATTAGCACCTTCTGGGGGCAAAGAGCGAGAGGAACATGGCTAAGGGAAGGGGACCGAAACACCAAATTTTGTCACAATAGCATCAAAGCTAGAAGAAATATAAATAAGATTTCAAAAATCAAAGATAGCAATGGTAATATTATAGAGGATCCCAAAAAAATTGTAGATTTAGCAGTCTCTTTCTTTGAAAATTCTTTGAATAACTTAGGGAGTGTGGATTTGTTGGACTAGGCCAAGCTATTAAGAAACATCCCTCGTATAATAACCCCGCATCAAAATAACTTCCTAAATGCCGCATTTACAAAAGATGAAATACTCAAGGTTCTAAAGGAAATGAACCTGGATAAATCACCTGGTCCTAATGGATTCCCAACATTTTTCTTTCAAAAGTGTTGGTCATTTATGGGCAAGGAAATTACAGATGCTCTAGAGGGAATGAGAAACTCAGGACATATTCTTAAAGAGATAAATAACACATTCATTGCTCTTATTCCCAAAAAGGTCAATGCAGAGAACTTTAATGAGTTCAGACCTATCTCCCTATGCAACACTTTGTATAAAATCTTTTCAAAAGCTTTGGCAAGCAGAATGAAACAACTTCTTCCATTGATTATATCTGAAGAACAAACGGGATTTGTCCCTAACAGGTCAATTCTGGATGGAGTGATTATTGCTCATGAGGCTATACATTCAGTAACAAATAATAAGGATCCAAGTATGTTGATTAAGTTAGACATCAGTAAGGCGTATGATAAAGTGGATTGGATATTTTTGTGTAAATGTATGGAAGCTTTTGGATTCTCAAATCAATGGATCAATATGATTTTTGAATGCATCTCCACCCCTCACTTCTCAATTATGGTGAATGGGTCTCCTGAAGGCTTTTTTAGCTGCTCTCAAGGTTTGAGGTAGGGAGACCCATTATCTCCTTTTTTGTACATTATTATGGCGGAAGCTTTGGGGAGAGCTATCAAGAAACTTCAAGTAGAGGATAAGGTAAAAGGAATCAAGATTACTTCGGGAGTTGAGGCTACTACTCATCAGAAATATGTCGATGATAATCTCCTTTTTGGAAAAGCACTTTTAGAAGAAGCTCAAGCTTTCAAAGAAATTTTAAATACTTATGTTAACGCTTCTGGACAATGTATAAATGAGGAAAAATCAGGAATTTTTTTTATCAATACTGAAGAGAGACGAAAGAATGAGATTAAACGTATTCTAAACTTCAAAGAAGGCTTCTTTCCATGTAAATATTTAGGTTTACCTCTGGATAAGGGTGGCAAATCAAATCACTTATGGGAAAGTACAATTCAAAAGATCTCCAAGAAACTAGATCAATGGAAAGTAAGATGGTTATCAAATGCAGGAAGGGTTGTTATGATCAGGTCAATCCTCTCTACAGTTCCTATTTATCAGATGATGAGCATGAGAATCCCGACAGGTATCAATAAGGAGATTTCTCAAAAATTAAGGAGTTTTTTCTGGCAAGGGTCGGGGGAGAAATCAAAACTAGCTTTAATTGCTTGGAATAAGATTTGTAAGCCAAAAGAAGAAGGAGGTTTGGGAATAAAAGACCTTACGCTTCAAAACAAGGCCTTGGGGGTGAAATTAGTGTGGTGAATGATTAAAAACACAAAGGCAAAATGGGTTAAAATACTAAGATATAAATACTTACTAGGAGAAGATGAGGAAAGTGTATGTCATTCTGATAATTATCTGACAGGCTCACGCATATGGAACTTCATTAACGAATGTAAAGATATAGTACTAGAGTCCCTTTCTTGGGATGTGAAAAGTTGGGATAAGGCTCTATTTTGGGATGACTCATGGGGTGGAAAATCGGCCCTTCATGAAATTCTTAGGAACAATTAGTTAATTGAACAAATCAAACACAGTAAGGGAGAGCAGATTAAAGACTATTTTTCACAGATTAATAATAGTGAGGGAAGCAGCTGGGCATGGAATTCTCTAGAGGAATTCAGACTTCCCCTTGATTTCTAGGATAAACTTAACAAAGCTTTACTAGAATGAAACTTCTATCCATGCTCTAGGGAGGACATAATCATATGGGCTGCCTCAAAGAGTGGTGTATACAATCTGAAAGAAGGTTTCAAAGTAATATCTGGGACAGATAACCCATCCACCAGTCTTCCCATTGATCTATGTTGGAATAGAAACTGTCTCCCTAAGGTAGGACTATTCTCATGGGCTGCTTTATAGAAAAGGATTCTCACCACTGAATGGTTTGAAAAAATAGGGTACCATGGTCCTTCTAGGTGTGCCCTGTGTGAGAAAGAAAGTGAGCTGATAAATCATATTTTATTAAATTGTGAGTATGCTAATAAATGTTGGCTTTGGGTACTGGAGAAATTAGATCTGAAGACTGCTCTTCAAAATGATATCACAGAAGTTTTTATTTCATGGAAAAGATCATGTAAAGAGGATTTATACAGTAAAGTGAGATACATAATCCCATCTCTATTAATCTAGGAATTATGGAAGGAAAGGAACCATAGGATTTTTCAAGATAAAAGGATGAACATTGAGAGATTTTTGAACAAATTAGAGGCAAATATAGTATAAATTACAAACAATAGAAATATGCTATGACAATCAATGATGGAATTCTCACTAGAAGACAGCAACCAGAGAAAGAAGTGGTATGGTTTGAAAGTTCCTCCCTGGATTGGATCTAGCATTGACAATAAATCCTTATCAAAGGCAAACTATAAATGGAAACCACCAGCGCAAGGGTGGATTAAGTTGAAATTTGATGGGGCAGCCAGGGGAAACCCAGGGGTGGCGGGAGTAGGGATATGTTTACATAATGCTAAAGGAAAGATTTTAGGAAGGATAGAAAAACCTATAGGAATAAAGACAAATAATGAAACAGAAATAGAAGCTATAAGATTAGGTCTGGCATGGTGCATAAAATGGAGGCTTAAAAGAATTGCGATTGAAGGAGACTCAACTATTATTATAAATACAATAAGATAGGGTAGAACGCCGAATTGGAAACTAAATAATGCTATTGAACAAATAATGGAATCACTTCAAGTTATAGGAGATTATATAGTGAATCACATTTACGGGGAGGGAAATACAGATGCCGATAAGTTAGCTAGCCTAGGAGCTGACGGGAAAGAAATTGAAGAAATTCATGAGTGTTTGAAAGAAGAACACGGAAGGTGAAGAAAAATGATTTCAAAACATGAAATCAAGATAAGATGTAAATAAATGAATATGAATTTAAAGGTAAAAAAGTATAGATACATTTGGGAGTATAATATAAAATAGTATAAATACACACACAAACACACACACACACACACATATATATTGCCCTCTTTCATAGAAGACTTCAAGATAGGGAATGTAAGAAGTTAACGTCTCATTTAGTCAAAACAATCATCATATATTAGGGGCATGCCAACCTACAATGAAGTCTCATTGGTCACAAAAATGATAATCTTTAAAACAAAAAATGTTATGACAAATTAAAAGGTTCCTAAAGTGCTCATAAATTGCTTATGTTCATAATAATCAAATAATGCATAAAGCATGACTGTCAATGGAAATGGACTTAGATTGTAATGTTTTATATAGTAGACTAACTCATGGATTAAGATTTGCAAGTCCATAATTGCATCAATACCTAACCTGAACTAGCTTTAGAAGGATTGAATCATGAAAAGGATTAATTAATTGTAAATTAGGAGAATAGAGTTGGCTTGGTATCTATCTATTTTGTAGGTATACAGGAAAAGAATAACAGACCTAATGGGAAGAATTAAAGAAAAGGAGGTTCGAGAACTTATCAAAGCTAAGGAAAATAATCGAAGAATGAGGATGAGAGAAAAATAACATGATTTTTCAAAAGCGCAGTTAAAGTTAAAGGAAGGCTCATTAGCTCTAAAGATAAGAGCATGGTATATGTAATCTCAATCTAAATAAATGTACAGCACAAGATGGGAATGCTCATTAGATCTACATAAAAGAGCATTGTATTCAAAAGATTAATGAATATTTGAGTTCACTATCATGGAGGTATGCCTCCTTTAATCCGTATTAAAGAGGGAATGCCCTCTTCGACTCCGTCAAGTGGAGCTTTGTAATCCTATGCTTGTAGGAACTATAAAATTGATATATTATTTCTAGACTAAGGTCCTGGGCTAGGCTGGAGGTTTTCTTCCCCGTTCTTTCCTACCAGTGCCCACACGAACGGAGGAAAATGTAAAAAGATAAATTTTAATAAATAAAATCAAGGCTTTGGCCGTTTACTGATAAAAAAAAAAAAAAAATTATTGTATTTGGGTTCCGATCGATTTAGTTTATCTCGGGCCCATTTTTGTTTGTTGGCGTAGGTGTTGTTATCACCATCAGCTCTTTTGTGCACTCTCGAGAGTTTTCCTGATGGGTATTTATGCTCAACGTGTAGGTTGGATTTTTATATGTTGAGATTTATATTTGATTTGTATTTGCGAATTCCTATTGGGATTCTGTTATTCACCTTTTTGGAGGTGAAAGACCCTCCCTATCTGGTTTGTTGCAGTTTAAGTGGGATTCAACCCTCACCCTACTCTTCTTGTTCTGCTTGTATCAGATCTGACAAATCTAAAGTTTTGTTAATAAATTCAATAAGATCTTTTTTGCAATCATATTAGTTGGTGTATTACTCTATGTTTGCAAATTCATATCTAATTATCCATGAAGGATAAGTGGACTTCAATTGGGTGTCTAGAAGGCATCATTCCTCACTATTGTACCGCATGACCATCCACCCATTGTACCACATGGCCCATCAACCTATTGTACCGCATGACCATCCACCCATTGTACCACATCCCCCATCCACCCATTGTACCACATGCCCATCCACCCATTGTACTGCATGACCATCCACCTATTGTACCACATGGCCCATCCACCCATTGTACTGCATGACCATCCACCCATTGTATCACACGACCATCCACCCATTGTACTGCATGACCCATCCACCCATTGTACCACATGACCATCCACCCATTGTACCACATGACCTATCCACCCATTGTACCACATGACCTATCCACCCATTGTACCACCAAGACATAATTTACCACTGAGACATAATTCACCGTTGGGACATAATTTACCTTCGGACAGAATTCACTGCTAGACCGAATTCACCACCGGATCAAAATCTCTTTTGGGATATTATAGTGGTATTAGAGCTTGTGATCTTGCCAACCTGTTGGGATGATTTAGAGATTTTGGGATTTGGATCACACCATGGCACCCAGTAGTGATAGACAGTGGTGGTTGAAAGCACTACAAAGGATTAGTAAAGAGCTTAGTGAGGATATTGATCTTCCATTAGATATATTGGAAGTATGTTTGTGTAAGGTTGACCAATTACCTTCAAGATTTATACAAAGGATCCTTTCTCCAATTAAGGATGCCTTAAGTCAACCTAGGCTATTGAGACACCATGACAAGGAAATGAAGTTGGCAGCTGCAGCATGTCTTAGTGAGATTTTGAGAATCTGGGCTCGTAGAGAACCGTATGATGACAACACCATGATAGAGATATTGGATCTGATCATTGATAGCTTTCAAAGTCTTGATGACTTCAGTGGCGACCCTTTTGGTGGGAGATCTAAAATATTGGAGAATTGTGCAAATGCCAAAGTAAGTAACCTCCTCTTAGATCTAGAGTTGTAAGACTTGATCCATGATATGTTTCATCACTTCTTGGTCACAATCAAGGAATGTCATGATAGTAATGTTACAATTGGTATGGAGAGCCTTATGATTTCATGCATTGAAGAGATGGATGAAATATCCCAACCTATCATATTTATGTTGTGGGTTGTTTGCAATCTAGGATGTGTTCCATCTATGGCAATGTGTAGATTGGTGAGTAATGTATTAAAGCATTATGAAGAAAAAATAATATCTCATTTGCACAAGTGGGAGAAAGTTGATGACGATGATAAAGGTGGTGCTTTACACGAGGCCCTATCTATCACTGAGGCTTTGTCTACCACCAAGGTTCTCTCCGAAATGGTTGCCGTTGAGACTCAATTTTCTATTGAGGTTGTTTTTGTTGTCGAGGCGCTATCTACCATCAAGGCTCTATCTTTCCTTGAGTTTGTATTTTCCACTGAGGCTATGTCCGTCGTCGAGGCTTTGTTCATCATCGAAACTCTATCCACTGCCGAGAGTATGTTTGTCACTGAGACTATGTCTGTCACTGAGGTTGTGTCCATCATCAAGATTGTGTCCATCACCAAGGCTCTATCTGTCGCTGAGACCATGTCCATCACTGAGGCTGTGTCCCTCACCAAGACTCTATCTACTGTCAAGGCTGTGTCTATCACCGAGGCTCTATTCGCTATCGAGGCTATGTCTGTCACTAAGGCTCTGTTCACCACAAAGACTCTATCTACTGAGGCCTTGTTCACCACTGAGATTTCTTACAAATTGAGATTCTATTCAGACCAAGATTCCCTTTGAGCCGAGATTGCCTTCGAGTCGAGATCCCCTTTGGATCAAGTTTTTTTTTAGATTGAGATTCCCTTCAGGTCGAGATTGTCTTTGGGTCGAGATCCCCCTCTGGCTGAGATTGCCTTCAGGTCGAGATCCCTTTTGGGTCAAGATTGCCTTTAGATCAAGATTCCCTTCATGCCAAGATTGCCTTCCAGACATCTAACAGATTTACCTTCATGCAAAGATTGTCTTTAGAACATTACAGTGTTATTGACGTCAACATCCATGTCTGTGCCCATACTAGAAGAGATTGTTGAACATGATGGTGTGAAAAATTTCATGGGTTGGCATTGTTGGGATCCTAGTGAAGGTCATGACAATATTTATATCAAAGTAATGCAATTAAATCTTGATGATGGCTTACTGGTCTCAACTAAATTCAACTATGTGCACATGGTCCAAAAGAAACATATATTTTTCAACAGATATTACTACCAACATCCACACTTGGCTTGGGATTTGAGCATCGATGAGTTTGATGTTTGGTTTCATTGGGATCCTGGTGACTCTAGGCATGGCAACAATTATATCAGAGTGGATCAATGGAAGCTTGATGGAGAGTTACTTTTCTCATGCATGGTCATGTTGTGGCTTGAGGGTTCTAGTGGGTACAGTTATCAATGTCCACGCTTAGTTTGGAATCTTGGAGTATCGATGATGAATTGCTTGAGGGCAAGCAATCTTTGGGCAGCGAGGATTTGTAATGTCCCCATTTTTAATAAATTGTTTTTATTTAATTATTGGTCCCAAAATTTAAATAATATTATAAATAGACCTTTAATTAATAAAAGGGGTGGGGGGGAATTTTTATTATTATTGTCTATAGGTTTTTAATAATTATTGTATTTGGGTTCTGATCAACTTAGTTTATCTTGGGCCCATTTTTATTTGTTCGCGTAGGTGTAGTTGTCACCATCGAATCTTTTGTACACTCTCAGGAGTTTTCTCGATGGGTATTTATGCTCGATGTGTAGGTTGGATTTTTATATGTTGACATTTATATTTGATTTGTATTTGCGAATTCCTATTGGGATTCTGTTGTTCACCATTTCAGAGGTGAAAGACCCTCCCTATTTGGTTTGTTTTAGTTTCAATGGGATTCAACCCTCACCCTACTCCGCTTGTTCTACTTGTATCAGATTTGGAAAATCTGAAGTTCCGTCAATAAATTCAATAAGATCTTTTTGGCAATCATATTAGTTGGTGTATTACTCTGTGTTTACAAATTCATATCTAATTATCTGTGAAGGAGAAGTGGACTTCAATTAGGCATCTAGAAGGCATCATTCCTCACCCTTGTACCACATGACCATCCACTCATTGTACCACATGGTCATCCACCCATTGTACCGCATGGCCCATCCACCTATTGTACTGCATGCCCATCCACCTATTGTACCACATGGCCATCCACCCATTGTACCACATGGCCCATCCACCTATTGTACCGCATGACCATCCACCCATTGTACCACACAGCCCATCCACTCATTGTAGTGTACATCAATCCACCCATTGTACCGCATGACCTATCCACCCATTGTATGGCATGACCATCCACCCATTGTATTGCATGGTCCATCCACTTGTTGTACCACATGACCAATCCACTTGTTGTACCATAGGGACATAATTTATTGTTGAGACATAATTCACCACCAGGACATAATTTACCTTCAGATGGAATTCACTGCTGGACCGAATTTACCACCAGACCAAAATCTCTTTTGGTATATTACATCCATGGTGGCCCACATTCATCGAGTGTGGAACCTCAAGCCTCGACCATCTCAGTTGCCAGAATGGATTCAATGGTGGAATGATGCCATCCAACATACAACATGTTTTCTACCCATTTATGGAAGGAAAATTTCCAAGTATCATCATAGATCCTATGATGTCAACACCAAAGCTTTATGTGTTGTGACAGAGGCCTTAGCCCAAGATGCTTTCAATCAAGACCTGCAACTTCATCTTGCCAAGATACATCATCAAAAGAAAGTTGTAAACAACTATGCTACCATAGGTTCCCAAATCAAAGCTTGAATGCACTGGTTAATGGTTGGAGACCAAGCTTCTAAATAATTTTATGCTACTCTCTGTGCTTGTCATACCAATGTTCCCATCACTAGGATTAAAGAAGGTCACTGTCTCCTCATGGAGCTTCCTAATATTCTTCAAGACTTTTTTTCTCATTATGAACAAGTCTTTTCAACTCAAGACTCTTCTCCGGCCAATGAGTAAGCCCTTGTAGATTACATTGTTGTTGTCCCTCAATGTGTTTCCCCCTCTCAGCGTGTTCTCTACGATCAATTTCTTTCCTTGTAGGATCTTCGAGAAGTTGTGATTTCAATGGCTAATGATAAAGCCCTAGGATTCGATGGTTTCCCTTGTGAGTTTTATAAATCCCTCTAGGATACCATTGGTCCTGATCTTCACCAGGTTTACCTTGAAGCTTTTCATTCCCAAACTCTTGGGGGCATCATTAACCAAGGCAATATCAAGTTCATTCCCAAAATTGCGGACCTAGAGGATATCTACAATTGGCAGTCTATTGTTTCTTACAAGATCATTGCCAAGGCTCTGGCTCTCAAAATCTGTCACACTTTGGCTCAAATTGTTAGGCTATAGAAAATTGGATTTATCAAATCAAGATTTATTCTTTCAACAATATCATTGTGGTTTGGGAAGGTATGGAATGGGTTTGTAAATCTCACCAAAAAGCCCTTTTTCTTAAAATTGATTTTTTCTAAAGCTTATGATCAAATTGAATGGCCTTTCATTTTAGCTATGCTTCATGCTCTTGGCTTTGGTCCTAGATTTCTTTAATCTATGCAGATGCTTTTTAGTGATGCATCTTCCCGCATCACCATCAATGGCTTGTAGCCTTCTACTTTTGGGCTCTTTCGGTCTATTTGGAAAGGATGTCCTTTGTCTCCTACCTTATATGTTCAGGAAGCCAAAGGATTTGGCTACTTACTTTCTCACTCCATTTCTATGGGCTGTGTTCAGAGAATCACTTTACCAGACTCTTCTCAGCAATTGGTCAATGGCTATTTTTTCGATGATTCCTTTCTCACTCTTGAAGAGGATGAAGAAAATATCAAGGCAGCCTTGGAGTGTTTAGACACATTTTGTCTAGCCTTTGGTTCTATCATCCAATGGCATAAAACCTTATGTTATAGACAGTCTACCCTTCTTGATCCACCCTAGTTTTCTCAGTTTGGATGGTCCAAGATTCAGCATGGGGAAATATTTCACTTCATGGGTATCCCCTTTTCTTTTCAAGCAACTCCTACTAAATTATGGAATGTAGTTCTAGCCAAAATTGAAAACACTATTACCTATTGGATCACCAAGCCGCTCTCTCTTGCAAGAAATTTTTAGATCTACTCTAAGGTTTTCATTGCTACACATGTGTATTATTCTTCATGTTGGGCTCCCTCAAAATCCTCTTACAAGAAGCTTGAGAAATTATTGTGTGACCTCCTTTGGGCTTCTGGAATTGACCATCATGGTTTTCAAAGAGTAACCTAGGATTTATGTTTCCTCCCCAAGACCTCTATTGTGCTTCATTTGTTTGATATTTAGAAACAAGGGCTAGCCCTTTATGTGAAATGGATGGTGTGATGTCTCACACACAAATGAGGCCTGGAAAATTTTGCTTCAACATTGCATTTCTTTAGGGTATCCTTTACACAAGCCTACCTAGAAGGGGATTGTCTTTCAAACCCTTCTTGTTATGAAGGCCCATGTTCAAATCCAGGATACTTTTGTTTCCAAAAGCATTAGGAGAGCCTATGAATCTTTCAAGCCCTAGCTTTGCTGGGTTGGGACTAGTTTTTGTGATGATATTTATCTTAACTAGTAGAATATCCGGTGGTCCCCTTTATTTTCTCAACAAGGGATTCCTCTGGCAAGAATCCAGGGTATGAGTGCTCTTCATTTTCACAAATGTGGCATTCAAGCTCCCAAAGATGTGGTTTCCAAAGCCACTATGAGTCTTCTCTCTTGTGATGACATGCGTGTTTAGTTCTAGCTCATTCGCCTAGATCTTTAGACTTTTGACTTGTTGGTTTCAGCCATTCCACTCCATCTCCTGCACAAGTTGGAAATTTAGTTAGTTAAACCCTGGTGGAAGGACTAGAAATGGTATCCTTCTACACCATTCATTAGTTACAAGCCCAAGCTTCCATATTCTTGGCTTGTGCCCCATTTTCCAATGATTGATTCTCTCAACCAAAGATGGCATCTTGCTTCTTTCCAGAACAATTGGAGCTAGCATTTTCACACTATTTGGGATTCTATCACCAAGCCTAAGATTTCTCATTTTTCATAGTGTTTTCTTTATCAGGGTTTACATTTGGGAGCTCAGCTCTGGCATTTGGATGTGCCTGATCCTAAATGCCCTTTTTGTGTTCACTCAGAAACTATCATGCACATTTTTTTGTTCTATCATTGTGCCTAGAATTATTGGATTTGGATTCATGACCTCTTTTTGTCTTTTCGACCCAAGCCTTTTTCCTAACATATGGTGCTCCTTAATGACTCTCCCAAAATGCCTTCCTAGTGTACCCAGATATGCAATGCTTTCAGGATGGAGAACTTGTTTACTTTATGAAAAGAATGAAATGTTGTTCTTTTTTCTCATAGTTCTCTAGATATTCATATCTCTCTTTATGCTAAGGCATGTTTATGTACCAATGTCATGATGCAAATTCGGGTGCAAGCGAACAAGGTGGCCTTGGAGGTCTCCTATTTCCAGGAGTTTCTATAGCACTAGGGAAATTCCCTTTGTACTATTGATAGGGTGCCTCAAGACTCTCTCTCGACTAGTCACACACCACCTAGGGGCCACCATTGCAGCCAAAGTTCCTCTACCAAGCACTCCAAGACTTTGCACCAGTGGCATCACCACTCTACCTCTCCTCCTCCTTAGAGGGATACAGGTGCCTTCTGGCCTCCCCTACTAACTTCTACTACTGTTGCCTCTACTTGGCACTCAGCCAGTGTCCCTGTGTTGCCTCCTGCCACTTCTAAAAAATTTCCCTGCCTAGTGCTTGCTATTTCTCCCAAGTGGGAGGAAGGAGAATTGGAGAAAAAAGAAGAAAAAGATGATAGCTAGTCAATTCCTAACCAGACCCCAGGGCCCAATGTTTGGGGCAATCTTGATGATAGAGATCCTCCTCCCTCTTTTGCAACAACCCTCGCAACTTGAGGGTTTCTCTTTTTATATTTTTTTTTTATGAATAGTTCTATGTTTCCAGCCTAGGTATCATGTGACTCTTCATGAGGTGAATTTTTCCCCCGACCCCTTTTTTGTGAATATTATATTTTAATATTTATATTAATAGAAAAGGCCTCTATTCATAAAAAAAAATAACATTCAATGATACCATTACAAGAACATAAAAACTTCTCTTACTTCAAAATCCACTGTAAGGGTTGTCAAAGTTAACAGACAACCAACAATTTAAAAATAATAGTTCCAAAAACTGATAAAACCGAAAATAACAAAACTATCCATTGTCTTCCTTCAGACAATATCTGAATAAAAAATATTCAAGTAACTTTTTATGTTAACCAGAACCAACAACTTTTACAAGAATAAAAACACTTTCAAAGAACCCAACAAAACCCTGTTAGGGTTACATAAGAAATAATTATTTCCAATGGTTTCAAAAACACCTTTCTAAACCACCTAAAAGAAATAAAAGATCATAACCAAAAGTAGATATAGTAGAAGACAAATACTGTTACATGGAGATGAAATCCAAAGACTGATGAAAAAAGTATGAAAGCAAACTGCTCTTACCTCAGTTGTGAGTAGCCTCTTGAAGAAACATGAGACCAGACTAGTTGTGCATACATGAGACCAAAAATTGCCTTTGAATACCATTGAGATTATTTTACAAGAAACCCTTCATCAAAAACTTAATCAAACTGCATGAAACTAGTATCAGTCAAACCGGTTACAATTATTGATCACAATACTAAAAACCCATAATCAAAGAAGAAAAACTTGAGCCAAAACTCTTTACTTAGAGCATTCATGGCGGTGGTAGATAAAAGAAATAAGGGCACAAAATGTCAAAGAAAGACTTTGAAGCTTTTCTCCTCTTTTTTAGCAAGAAAAACAAATTTAATTTCCTTGGAAATCCACAATAAAGAAAGCCACGTGGACAAATTAACTGCCAAGGAGTAAAAATGGCCACCGAGAATGTTAACGATACCTTTTGTATCAAGGACAATAAACTCAATAGCTTCTAACATGTACTAAGACTATCAGATCAAAACCTATTTCAACATCTTTGTAATATATGTTTTATTTAATAATTTATTTTAAACAATTCATAACATTAATTTTAATTACACTGTAATAATACTCAAACATGAACAATTCTATTCTCTCTCTCTCTCTCTCTCTCTCTCTCTATATATATATATATATATATATATATATATATATATATATATATATATATATATATATATATATATATATATATAAACATATTAACGAAGTTAAAAAGTAAAAACAAATTAAAAACTCTATACATAAAAAATACACAAATTTTCAAACTATCATCAAATAAACATATTAAACTTATTCTTCATTACAAACCAAATTTTTCCTTTTTTTCATTTACAATTACAATAAAATAGAATATACACATTCCTTTGGACTTGTCACATCCAATAATTCAAATTGGTTTCTCATTTCCATTCATTAACAAGACATGTTGCCTGGTTATCTTCACCATTTATTTTCCTCTAGCCTTCACATGCTCCAATCCATATAAACTTGTATTCATAGCCACAATATACATCTATTATTCTATATAGTATTGATGTTATATTCCTTTACCAAAAAATGAGATTTGAAAAATAGGGTCTGTTGGTTGTGGATTATTCCCTTTGATCTTCAACTTGCAGATTTACACTTTGATGGATAATATAAATAAAATCCTGACTCTATCGCCACTCCAAAGTCCACAAGGAAGAGGGCCAACTAACAAGGATCAAAGGATCCTTCTACACTTTGACGTTCAATGCTCAAGCAGGTGTACCCTTGACTCACTTCTTCAAAGGAGTCTCAAAATGATGCACACAATGCTCAACACAAGTCTATAAAAGGTTTATCAAATGAATGTTTATGTTTGTGTGGTTGTTAACCATGACTTCAAAAGAAAGGACCAGTGCCTTATCCTAGGGCTAAAAGTCACCCAACCATATACTACAACTAAATACCTTAAGTCAAACACAATGGAAACTAGGGTAAGTGCTTTGCCTATTACCCCTTTCCCTCAAGCACAAGGACATCAAATTCTATATCTGGCTGCAAACTCACTAAATTCACCTAGAAGGCTTTAATCCTAAATTTGTTAGAAACTCAAAGATGAATTCAAAATACTCTTTGTTTACCATACATTAACACACTTTCTGACATTAACATATATGAGCTTAGAGACAAGCAAGAAGACATACACAAGATACAAGATTGGGATTCAAGAATTTTTTACTTAACACAATTAGGATCAACATACAATTGGCATGACACCAAGATGAGAAAAAGGCACCAAATCAGACCTCTATCAGTATATTACAGTCAAAAACCAGGGACCAAAAGCAACATGATTTTGGAACCCTTGCAAAATCAAAGATTCTGTAACTTATACCACTAGCTACCTTGGGATCCTCAAGATCAGATGCAACAAGCTTTAGACAGCTAGGGTCAGGGTCTCAACCACCCAACCTGCTGGAAAGGATCTAAAAAGTTATTACAGGGGCGGGAAACACGGGAAACTAGAATTGATCTATAATCATGAAAATCTTCTCTGTAAGTACAAGGGATCACAAAACTGGGCTCAAAAGCATACCGTGCAACAAACCTTGAGCACACAACCACCGCAGTACAAGCTCTACAAATGATCCAACGGCACCCTGGACCACACTGCAAATGGAAAAATAGTCAAATCTCACCGAACAGGGTCCATTCTACAATGAATTCCATAAATTTGGTACTTTTTGGCGCTGGAAGTTCTCAAAAATTCAAATTTGAATCTCAACATCCACCATGCAATTCGCGGGCCTTAAGTTTCTTGACCATTCGCCCCTAGTTGCTCAACCGCGCATTCACAACTCTCACCGCCATAGGAAATGGGCAACAATTTATGCCTGGTCACATGATCGCATAGCCCAAAAATGGGCTATGCGAACATGCGACCACCCGTAGACCGCAACCGGCACCGCAAGGGTTTTGTAGCATGATCGCAAGCCGTGGAAATGGCCCTTGCAATCATGTGACAAGGCCATGGGACCCACCTGCAAACCCCTTTCTACCTTGCTACATCAGCCAATCAAACATCAACACCTCAGCACTCAGAAGATGCCCCACCAGACTTATCGAATTGGTGACAAAGGACTTTCGCCAATTTGCTAAACATTTCACACTTTCACTAAACAACTTAGCGACTTCCCAACTACCATTCGCACAATCGCCAGACAAACTAGAAAATCCTCTTATCTTTTCGTGAATGCGCGACCACATTAAATTTTTCGGCACCATTAACTTCTTTATCCACTCCGCCAAACACTAGATTGCACTTGGGCTCGCCAGATGCCACATGTCACCATTTCATTTGCAGTTCACCCCCGATTATACTGACATGGGACCCACTTTCCTTAGGCCTCAAGATGAATAGCTGGCATAAGATCTCATAGCTCTGACAAATCCCATGAGAACTTACAGTAGCTATAGGATCCATCTTTGTCACAGACCCATTTGACAATGGGCCCACTCCTAAGCACATCCACGTTGACCAATAAGAAACCTCCACCTGCCTAGACATGTCACACCGGGACCACACCTCTTTCTGCCAATGGGCCTCAAGGACACATGGCAAGCGATCGCATGATCGCATAGCCAAAAATTGGGCTATGTGATCATGCGACAGCCAATCATAGGCTGCCACATGTCTGCCTTTGGGACCACACCAAAGAAGCCTCACCCTTTCGAAGGATCAGACGGTTGTCACAAAAGTGCATAGCCTTGACAAATCCTTTGTGCTTTAATGACAACCATTGTTTCTTCGACATGTCAGGACCCTCTACCCAATCCAAAAACTAGATCCCACCTTTGATCGCACTTGCGCACTTAAGACTGAGTAGACCACCAGGCAGTTGAACAGAACTGGGACCCAAACGGCTAGGTGCCAAGCGGTCACATGATCACATGTTAGAAAAGTCTGACATGTGGCCATGCGATAGCTAATCAGGAAGATCCCAGACCCACCATCCACATTGGACTTGTGCAATTAGAGAAAACACCACAATCAGGACAGAAGTACGGGGATGAAAACACACAGGGTTTTCACATAGACTGAAAACACATAGGAATATTGACAGACTGAAAGATAGCAGGGAAGCTAAAAACATCATGGGTTTTTGAAAACACTATGGGTTTTCGACACTGTGGCAGAATTTCAACAATGCTTCCCGCAGACCTTAGGACTTGAAAAAATTTTCTAGGTTTTGCGATTTAAGAGGATGCGGTCTGGGCTAGAGTAGGGTAACACACTAAAGAGCATGGGGCCAAGAGCGTACAACAAAAAACACACATGGATCATCTTTGCAAGTTAAAACTAAGACTGCAAGCCGGGTAGAGACAACAAAACAAAGACTACAGGGAAAAAGGCCATTTTTCTGGGATTTTGCAATGACTGGAAAAAATGGCCTAATAGTGGCTCTAGTTGGGGATGTATGCCTCTTGCAGGCATAGCAAGGACCTAGAATCACTGGTTAAAGTAGACCATCCCACTAGACAAAAATTACAGAGCATAAGGAACAAGCAAGGCTAGACAAGCAACAGGACCAAAACCGACAGACCAGGGCAAAACAGGGTAGGGGCAAGAAACCTATATACAGAGATTTACAAGATGTACAACCCTAACTACTATTCATGGAAAATAGAGTACTTCAAATGAAGTACTGCTTCAATAATTGTCCATGAACTGGCAACTCTTGAATATCACCATTAAAATCCTTGATGATGTAAGAATCTTGGCCCCATTTCTCATGAATCAGCTATGGCCCTAACCAGATGGGATCAAATTTACCATGCTTCCCCTTATCCTCCAATCTGGCATTCCAAACTAACACCAAATCACTAGGTTCAAACTTTCTATCAACAGTCTTTTTATCATATAGATTCTTAACCTGCAACTGCAATTTGGCATTCCTTACAACTAATTCTCTTCTAGTTTCATCCAACCTAATGAGGTCCTCAATTCTCAACTGCATCTCATCATCAATGTCATCATCATACAACTGCATAAACTTGTACATCTCCAACAAATTATTCTGAGGCATTCTAGCATGAATTCCATACACCAAGTCAAATGGTGCACAACCAATTGCCCTCTTCACAGTTACCCTATCAGCCCATAAAGCTAATGGAAGCTTTGAATTCCATGCCTTCTTATTTTTTCAAGAATCCTCTTCAAGATTTTAATCAGACTCTTATTAGTAGATTCTGCCTGACCATTTCCTTGCGAATGATAAGGTGAGGAATTAGAAATCTGAATTCCCAAACTTTTGCAAGAGTCCTTATATTCGGCAAACCTGAAGCACATAGCATTGTCACTCACTATCCTCTCAGGGCACCCAAACCTTGTAACAATATTATTCATCATAAAGTCAATTACCACCCTGCTAGTTGCATTCCTTGTAGGTACAGCTTCTACCCACTTTGTAAAGTAAACAATGGCAACTAAGATCCATGAATGTCCTCCACTTGACTTGTTTGGTATCTTCCCTATGAAATCAATTCCCCACTGCTAGAAAGGAGCCTGAACTTCTACTAGTTTTAATGGTACATTACCTGAAAACTTAAGCTTACCAGAGAACCTTTGACAAGCATCACATCTCCTTACCAACTGCTCTACATCCTTGAAGATTGTGGGCCACCAAAATCCTACTTTCAAGATCTTATGAGCAGTTGTTTTACCCATATAATGTCCACCACAAAATCCCTCATGCATCTCCTTCAACAATAGATTAGCTTGATTCTCATCTACACATTTCAATAGTATGCAATCCAAATTTTTTCTATACAACTTACATTTCACAATTACATACTTGATGGCCTGTAACTTCAATGTCCTATTTTGATTATCATTTATACTATCTGGCCTGTAACTTCAAATAGTAAATAATATCCTGATACCAAATACAATCATCCATATCACATGTATAATCAATTTCAGAATGATTTACCTAGTTTGCATCTAGATTGGATTGGGCCATCAGCTTTGCCAATCCCTGTCCTCTAACCAATTAAGTGATCTGGATCTCAACATTGAATTCCTGGATCCTATTGATCCATTTGCATCTTCTTCCAGACACCTCCTACTGTGAGAAAATATCCTTCACATCTGCACTTGGCACAAAAGCAATCACAACTGCTCCCATCAAGTAACATCTAAAAGTCTTGATTGCTTTCACAAGTGCATAAGCCTGTTTCACATTTATGTCATACTTTAATTCTGCAGCCTGCAAAGGTTTACTGAAAAATGCAATAGGCTGCTCAAAACCATCTTTATTCTTTTGTAACAAAACTACAGCAATAGTATGAAAAGATGCAAAAGAAAAGATATGCATTGGGACACTATAATTAGGTGCCTTTAGCACTGGTGCATCTTTGATAGTCTGCTTGATATTTTTGAAAGCCTCATCAGGCTCACCCTCCCAATTGACTACAGATCCCTTCCTCAACATCTTGGAAATAGGTCTAGTAACCTCTGCAAAGTTTACCACAAACCTCCTTAGAAAATTGACCTGACCAAAGAAGGACTGAATCCCTTTAATATTCTTTGGCCTCTGAATTTTATCAATTGCTTCTACCCTCTTTGGGTCAATTCTCACTCCTTGCTTCCCAACTAAGTGGCCAAGCAACTTACCTTCTGTGACACTAAAAGCACATTTCCTTGGGTTTAATGAAATGCCAAATTCCAAGGCCCTCACAAATATTTTTTCTAAATGAGCACAATGGTCATCTTCCTTCTTGGAATAGGCAGTTAAATCATCCTGATACACAACAAGGAAATCATTAATGAAATCTAAAAAGGAAACATCCATTGCCCTCTGAAAAGTAGCACCAATGAAACCAAAAGGCATTCTCACATAAACATATGTTCCCCAAGGTGTTGTAAAGGCTATCTTGAATTGTTCTGATTCCTTAACAATGACCCAATTGTAGCCAGAGAAACCATCCATCATTGACAACAATTCTGACCTAGTTACTCTCTACAACATAGCCTCCATATTGGGCAAACAATAATTATCTTTCAATGAGCTGATGTTCAAATTTCTGAAGTCCACACAAAGCCTGATGTCACCATTCTTTTTTATTACAGGAACAAGATTTGACACCCAAGAAGAATGCCTTATAGGCTTGATAATGCTAGCATCTCTCAACTTCATTAATTCTTCTTGCATCTTGGGTGCCAAAGTAGGATTAATAGGCCTTTTCTTTTTCTGGAAAGGTTTAGCATCTTCTCTTAATGGAATAACATGCTGAAATAAATCCTCTCTATAAACCTTTAGGTCATCATACGACTATGGAAAAACATGCCTGAATTTCCTCAATAAGTCACCCAAAGTTCTCCTCACCTTTTGAGATATATCTCTACCAATGTATACTTTCTTAGGTGCCTCATGTGATCCAAGATTTATCTCCTCAAGATCAGCATGATTTTCTCCTTTGATATTCTTTTGAACTCTATCTTGGTTGTCAAAGACAGTCTCCAAAACAACAAGCCCCTTGAGCACCTTGTTAGTTCTAAGCTGAATGACCTCATTGCCTAAGATAACCTCCCTTCTTTCTATTGACTCAACCAAGGCTGAACAATCAAGTTCCTAACCATGATACTGATCCTTGCAATCTATAAACCTCAAAATATCATTATCATCAGCAAAAACTTGCCAATTCTCAATATTGTCTGGTATACTAGGCCTAGCCTAAATTTCAACTTTAGAAATACCAGAGAATGTAACATCATTAGGATTGATTGCAATATTGGCCAACAAGTCAGCTATCTTATTGTTACTCCTATCCCTCTGCTCAATATTAAAGGCATCAAAATGCTCAATCAAATCCCACACTGCATTCCTATATTGTTTCAACCTTCTATTTTTGGAAGCATACATTGACCTGACTTGGGACACCACCAACTCAGAATCACCAATAACACTTAAGCATTTTATACCATGCTTTTGTGCCAACCTCAGTCCTAACAGCAAGGCCTCATATTTTTCTATATTGTTGGTACAAAAGAAATTCAATGTGAAAGAGAACTTGTAGGTGTTTCCATCAGGAGAAATAAGTAAAATACCTACTCCTACACCATCTTTACAGTTTGCACCATCAAACTACATGACCCACAAATCACCCTTCATAGAGTTAGCACCTACCTCAGTAGAAATAAGTGACAAAACAAGCTCATTTTCAAATACAGGGATCTTTGCCCTAAAAGCATTTACATCAGTATCCACAAAACATGTAGTCTCATTATCTATGTTTCTCTCAATCATGTGGCATACTCTTGGTTCTCATTCAATCTTGACAAACTGATCATCAATCTTGAAAGTTGCATAGGACAAATCACATTGTAAACTTCCACCCATGGCAGCACTCCATCTTCTAGATAGAAACATCCCATAATGAGGAGGGGTATCCACCACCAAAACACTCATTGTGAGCTCTTTCTCTGGATATGCTGCCAACCTATATGGCATTGCATTGACAGTCGCAATGACTGGTACCTCCCTCTGATCCATTGCACAACATCTTCCCTGCACTGTATCAACTTTAAGGCCCAACCTCTCCATGATTTTGAAAGGCATGATAGTATTAGAGGCACCACTATCAATCATACAATTTCTTAATTTCATCCCATTCACAAGAACACTTAAGAAGAATGGGTTAATATTTTGAAGGCTGGCATTGACAGAACTATCCAAATATATTGGAGAAATTTGATACACAATTCCCTGAGTAGCAACATCCTTCAAAGCTTTATCCTGAGATCCATTGCATGAAGTATCATTTTTGTGAGTATTACCAACCCATGCAATAGCCTTATCTTTACGTTCAAGGATCCTCAACAATTTTGACAATGGAACTTTAACTGTAATTTGTGACAATATAGATAACATGTCAACAGGGATAGAAGCAGGAATCTCAATCTGCACCGCCTTAACATCCTTTTTCTTTTCTGACGCATTAGATGTATTGACCACCCTCATTTTTTCAATCTTAGCCATTGTGTTAAATGGCCCCTCAATCTCACTAGAGATCTTTTCAATTCCAACTCCCTTAGGCTCACAATGCTTACCTTTTACATTCTTGAATTTTACCATGTGATCAACCTTTGATTTTTTCTCATTAGGTTCTCCAGAGTTGGTACTCTTTATAAACATTCCTGCAGCTTTCTCATTTGTATTCCTTGCCACCATGCCTCTAGTTTGCACCTGAGCAATCATTTCTGTAGTAATCCTCTTCATCTCTTCTCTATAAGGTCTTCTCAAATTTACTGGCTTGGGAGAAGAGTTCATGTTACATGTTTTCTGATCAATGCACTCACCATCAGAAAAAAACCTCTTGATGAAAAAGGGTCTGATTATATCTCTTCACATTCACATCTGCCTCTTCATCAAAATCAAGATCATCTTCATATCCTAGATATGAAGAAACCATGTTGCAACCAACATCATCTTGTTCTTCTTCTTGTTCTATCTCCTCATCACCACAATCTTGATTTGTAGCCATAGATTGTGCAACCACACAATGCTCTGCAGAATGAGGAAACTGGCATGCAATACACCATGGTACATTTTCCATGACATTTATTGAAGCTTTATGTAGAGGGTCAGGGACACCTCTGTCATTATTTCCTCTTGCAGTAGGGACAATAGGCTTGCCATCCTTCCATTGGGTGTTGTAGGGGTAATTCTACAGTCTATTCTGCTTACTGAAATCATTGTTGAACCGAGGCCTTTCATTGGTAGGAGCACTGATGTTCCTATTTGTAGGGGCCTTCATATCCTTCAATGCATTAAGCACCTTATCCAATTTATCTTCTTCTTGCCTCCTAGATCCAACATTCTTATCATTTTCTTTTTTGTATTTCCTATCCCCAAACAACTTTGGGTCATCTCTCTTTCCACCCAACTTTCCTGATATTTTCATGTTGTTCTCAATATTGACAGCAATCCTAAAAGCATCCCTAAGAGTTCTTGGTTCTTTATCCCTCAATAAATATCCCATCTTCCCATCAAATGCATTGAAGTATGTAGTCAGACAGACATTGTCATCCATCCGCATGACTTGGAACAACTTGTGCATACCCTTCTGAAATCTCATGTTGAATTCAGCTGCAGACTCATTCAGATTTTTCTTTATGGTATTGAATTCATTCAACATGAAGCTAGCATTAGGCCTATCACCATACTGCTCTTTGAAACATTTCTCAAAAGAGTCCCAAGTATCAATACACTTATCAGGAAGCCTCTTAAACCAATCTCTAGCATCCTCCATTAGAGATTGAACAAACAATTTCATGACAACATCCTCATGCTCTACCTCATAATCATTAAGCATATCAACAAATAACCTAAGATGCTCCTCACAAGTTATAGCATTATTACTAGCAAACTTAGGTACCTTATCTCTAATATCATTTGGAAAAGCATTTGGATAGCCAGGAATTCCATCAAAACTTATTTGCCTATAGCCTTCTAATTGCATAGGTCTTCTTTGAAAGCTTGAACTAATGTAAACCCTAGGATCAACATTAGCATCTGCATTTATCTATGCATTTGACTGTTGCCTAGGATCTGCACCTATCCTAACAGATGAAGAAGGAAAATAACTAGTAGCATTACTAAGTGGAAAAGTAGTAGTCATAGATGGCATACCTAGTTCATCAGTAGATGGGCCAAGAGCATTAGCTGAAGAAGCCCGCAAAAATTGGATCTTCTTTTTCTTTTCTGCAATGGCAGCATCAACCTCATCTCTCTCTAGTTCTCTTGCAAGATCCTCATCTTCTTTTATCCTTCTCTCCATTTCAGTGTACTTATTTGAATCAGGTGGTGGGATCCCTGGTATTGTCACTGGTTTGCTTGCTTGGTCATCCACCATCTTCTACTTTTCTTTCTCATTTATGATAATAGCAGGTCTGGTAATCCTATGCCCATGCTTATCTTTAGGCAAAGGGACATAGCTTTGCACTTGTCTAACCACAGGACCCTCATTTTCAAATTCATGATCCTGCAGTAAGCGTTCTTGCTCACTCCTCAAGGCATCAAGATCACCAAACACATCATGCTGCAACGTTTTAGGAGCAAAAGCAAGAATCTTGTTTCTCTCCTTCATTTCATTTATTTTTCTTAGAAGAGACTGCCTCTCTATCAAAGCATTTACCTTTTCAGTCTCTCTCTCCTCCTGTAATCTTTTATGTATGGCATCCTGCTCTGCCAACTGCAACCTCAGTGCATTCAAATAATCAGGATCTACCATAATGTCATCAGAACCAGATGACACATCCATATCAGGAAGATTTTGATATGGGAAGCGGACCTGCCTATGTCTCATGGGTTCTCTTCTGAATTGATCTTCATCAAGATCCAAGTCAACCTCTAAACCCACATCTCTATTTTGTTCATTCTGACCTACAGGAAAAGGACCCTTATCCTGAAATGCAGCCTCAGGGGTATCATAAAATCTCTCTTCAGAGTGACCACCTTCTGATCTAAATACTCTATTTTGTGAACCATTCTCACTTGATGATACATGTGGTCTTCTGGCTCTAGCATTTCTCTGTTCTCTCATGGGAGCACTGGTAGACTCACCATTCCTTCTAATCCAACTCTTGTTTCCTTGTCTAGGTATTTGCTCCAGAGTGACCTCCAGATTCTTTCTAGCATATGACCTAGTATTTCTTCTTTTATCCATGCTTCTTCAATATGTTGCACTAGTTTTAACCTTTGAGTCACCACCCACCTAGATGGAAAATCCTTGAAAACAATAGGAAAACAAGAACACACTTATACGTTTCTCTCTAGATTCTCCCCAGTAGAATCACTGACTCTTAACAAAAGCATATCTTCATAGTTGTCCTCCCCAACAGAGTCGCCATTTTATTGGTTGTGGATTATTCCCTTTGATCTTCAACTTGTAGATTTACACTTTAATGGATAATATTAATAAAATCCTGACTCTATCACCACTCCAAAGTCCACAAGGAAGAGGGCCAATTAACAAGGATCAAAGGATCCTTCTACACTTTGAGCTTCAATGCTCAGGTGGGTGTACCCTTGACTCACTTCATCAAAGGAGTCTCAAAATGATGCACACAATGCTCAACACAAGTCTATAAAAGGTTTATCAAATGAATGTTTATGTTTGTGTGGTTGTTAACCATGACTTCAAAAGAAAGGACCAATGCCTTATCCCAAGGATAAGAGTCACCCAACCGTATACTTCAACTAAATACCTTAAGTCAAACACAATGGAAACCAGGGTAAGTGCTTTGCCTATTACCCCTTTCCCTCAAGCACAAGGACATCAAATTCTATATCTGGCTGCAAACTCATTGAATTCACCTAGAAGGCTTTAATTCTAACTTTGTTAGAAACTCAAAGATGAATTCAAAATACTCTTTGTTTACCATACATTAACACACTTTGTGACATTAACATATATGAGCTCAAAGACAAGCAAGAAGACATACAGAAGATACAAGATTGGGATTCAAGAATGTTTTCCTTAACACAATCAGGATCAGCATACAATTGGCATGACACCAAGATGAGAAAAAGGCACCAAATCAGACCTCTATCAGTATATTACAGTCAAAAACCAGGGACCAAAAGCAACAAGATTTTGAAACCCTTGCAAAATCAAAGATTCTGCAACTTATACCACTAGCTACCTTGGGATCCTCAAGATCGGATGCAACAAGCTTCAGACAGCTAGGGTTAGGGTCTCAACCACCCAACCTATTGGAAAGGGTCTAAAAAGTTATTACAGGGGCGGGAAACATAGGAAACCAGAATTGATCCACAATCATGAAAATCTTCTCTGCAAGTACAAGGGATCACAAAATCAGGCTCAAAAGGATACCCTACAACAAACCTTGAGCACACAACCACTGTGGTACAAGCTCTGCAAATGATCCAATAGCACCCTGGACCACACCGCAAATGGTAAAACAGTCAAATCTCATCGAACAGGGTCCATTCTGCAATGAATTCCATAAATTTGGTACTTTCTGGCGCTGGAAGTTCTCAGAAATTCAAATTTGAATCTCAATGGCCACCATGCAATTCGTGGGCCTTAAGTTTCTTGACTGTTCACCCCTAGTCACGCAACCGCGTATTCACAACTCTCACCACCATAGGAAATGGGCAACAATTTATGCCTGGTCGCATGATCACATAGCCCGAAAATGGGCTATGTGAACATACGACCACTTGCAGACCGCAACCGCCACCGCAAGGGGTTTGTTGCATGATCGCAAGCCGTGAAAATGGCCCTTGTGATCATGTGACAAGGCCATGGGACCCACCTGCAAACCCCTTTCCACCTCGGTACACCGGCCAATCAAATATCAACACCTCAGCACCCGGAAGATGCCCCACCAGACTTAGCGAATTGGCGTCAAAGGACCTTGACCGATTCACTAAACATTTTGCACTTTTGCTAAACAACTTAGCGACTTCCCGACTACTGTTTGCGCAATTGCCAGACAAACTAGCAAATCCTCTTATTTTTCCGTGAATGCGTGACCACATTAAATTTGTTAGCACCATTAACTTCTTTATCCACTCTGCCAAACACTAGACTGCACTTGGGCCCGCTAGATGCCACATGTCACTATTTCATTTGAAGTTCACACCTGATTATACTGACATAGGACCCACTTTCCTTAGGCCTCAAGATGAATGGTTGGCGTAAGATCTCATAGCTCTGACAAATCCCATGAGAACTTACGCCGGCCGTAGTATCCATCTTCGTCACAGACCCCTCTGACAACGGCCCCACTCCTGAGCACATCCACGTCGACCAATAAGAAACCTCCACTTGTGCAGACATGTCACACTCGGACCACACCCCTTTTCGCCAATGGGCCTCAAGGACACGTGGCAAGCGGTCGCATGATTGCATAGCCAAAAATTGAGCTATGCGATCATGCGATAGCCAATCACAGGCTGCCACATGTCCGCCTTCGGGACCACACCAAAGAAGCCTCACCCTTTCAGAGGATCGGACGGTTGTCACAAAAGCGCATAGCCTTGACAAATCCTTTGCGCTTTAACGAAAACCGTCGATGCTTCGACATGTCAGGACCCTCTGCCCAATCTGAAAACTAGGTCCCACCTTTGATCGCACTTGTGCACTTAAGACTGAGTAGACCGCCAGGCAGCTGAACAGAACTGGGACCCGCACAGCTAGGTGGCACGCGGTGGCATGATTGCATGTCAGAAAAGTCTGACATGCGGCCATGCGACAGCCAATCAGGAAGAGCCCGGACCCACCATCCACGTCGGACTTGCGCAGTTAGAGAAAACACCACAATCAGGATAGAAGTGCAGGGACGAAAACACATAGGGTTTTCACACTGACTGAAAACACACAGGAATATCGACAGACTGAAAGATAGTAGGGAAGCCAAAAACATCATGGGTTTTTTGAAACACTGTGGGTTTTCGACACTGTGGCAGAATTTCAACAATGCTTCCTGCGGACCTTAGGACTTGAAAAACTTTTTTGGGTTTTGTGATTTAAGAGGATGCGGTCTGGGCTGGAGCAGGGTGACACACTAAAGAGCACGGGGCGAAGAGCGTACAACAAGAAACACACACGGATCATCTTTGCAAGTTAAAACTGAGACTGCAAGCCGGGTAGAGACAACAAAACAAAGACTGCAGGGAAAAAGGCCATTTTCCTGGGATTTTGCAATGACTGGAAAAAATAGCCTAACAAAGTCATAACTATTTCTACTGTAAACATTAATTCAAATCATTTCATACAACATGACGAAACTGCGAATATGTTTGAGTTCAAGCATCGTTTAAATTGACTGCCAAACATCCATGGGCTTATAGTGATCACTGGTACCTGCGCTCATATATGCAATTCAAATTTCTTGCATTTTGCATTTTTTTTTTCTGTTGATAGATTGCAAAATATGATCTGAAATATTGATGTTAAAACCAATCGTACAATAAAAATTCAGAAACTATTACTTGTAGTTCTAATGAATTGTAAAAATTTGATTACATTAATAAAAAATTTCTCTTGACTTCACAATGCAATGCAAAGGGATACACAAAAGTAGATGAGATGAATGGATAACAATCAAATAAGACCACAACGCAACGGTTACCCTTCTATGATAAAAGTCTCCTATATGTACATATACGTTGGTGTTTCAATATAGCTGAAAGTTGTCATGATGAAAACCCAAACCAGAAAACATTTACATACATTTTAAAGAAAACTGTTTTTGAGAAGGTGCTATATACTTCATTTGAATGAGAGTCACTATATATCTCTAGGTTTTCCTATATACTTGATTTCAGTGGAAGCAGTTATAAGCTCCCAATTTTTCTACATACATACAATTCAACGGAATGAAGCATACAATAAAAACCTTTCTGAATCGAATGGAAATCTATGATAACCATTATAAAATTGAAAAGTCCATCTTGATGATCTATTTTTCCTTAGTAATTAGCTCTTACCCGTTTCCCATTGCCTCCAAAGCTCCAATTCGCATTCCTTTTGTAACCCTAAGTTGATAATCTAGGTGAAATCCCAAAGAGATGTAAGCTCGTAACTTTCTTCTTCTCCTTCAGCGAATGGGTTATGAAATTGGAGAGAAGATCCCATCTTCACTCCATCTGCAGTGTTCATTAGAAAGTTTAAGCAATCTAACCACGATTCCATTATCTCATTGTTCTGGTTTGCAGGTCTTCGAAAATCAGTGGATTGAGACTGATTTTCTAGAAAGGGCTCTGAACTAAGAACACCACTGTTAACATCATCACTACTCCTGCTGGAGCACAGCTTTGGTACTTCTTGTTTCTCTGGCTGTTGAGAAAAAGAGTATGCAGCTTGGACAGCAGCAGCCTGAATATCTGTTGCAGAGGAAGTTGCAGGGCAAGGAAGGGAGTAAATCGAGTCAGGGAAATTGAAATTGGCTGAGTTCCCTCTCAGGGCAAATGCAGCTGCATCATGTGCACGAGCTGCCATTTCTGGCGAGGGAAATGAGCCAAGCCATATCCTCTTCTCCTTCCCTGGCTCTCTGATTTCTGACACCCACAAACCCCACTTTCTCTTTCTCACACCTATATATATCGGATGTTTTGTTCCCCTCCTATTTGCATTTGCACTACTACTCCCTTCTTTCCCCATAAGTAATCAGAAACGGTATAGGCAACTGTTAGGAATTTGAACTTTGATAGAAATAAGATTGTACAATGACCCTAACACAATCAAGGGTTAACACTATTTATTAGTACGATTTGAGAT
The DNA here is from genome assembly GCA_027943335.1 of Chamaecyparis obtusa. NCBI lineage: Eukaryota > Viridiplantae > Streptophyta > Pinopsida > Cupressales > Cupressaceae > Chamaecyparis > Chamaecyparis obtusa. The sequence goes on along the minus strand of BSBK01013647.1, from coordinate 216,239 downwards.
GAATCCCTTAAATATATGATAATAATACCTAACTAAATGAGAATGGCTAACTAAATGTTGTAGACATTATTGAACTTAAGGGTTTCTCATCAACTTAAAACCAAACACTAAACAGAATTGAAACTATTGGACTTTCAGGCGATTCCTTCTCTACTCTCTGGATCAATGTAGCCTAGACATTATATGAAGATTTCTTTCCTTTTAGTGGCACAACAAGCTCAGTGATAGAAACATATCAATGTTTCAAAACCAGAATAAGCTTACTAATATATTGTCATGTGTTATTATATTTCAGTGGTTCTTTCTCCAACCTTCACATTACCCACCAACTCTAATACAGCAAATAGAATATGGCTTTGATTTCATGCTACTTGCGAGACAACGTGCGGCTGAAAATATCGAACTTGTTTTCCTTGAGGTGTTGGATTATAATTTAGTTAAATTTAACGTACATGTATGAATTATATGAAAATTTTATGCTACTTTTCTAGGTTACCTAGCCAATCGATAACTCTGTTTGTTGGCCTTTCATCATTATTGACCATGTTTTATACTTTTCTATTTGATTGTTTGATTTTATGCAAACTAATTTATATTGGCGGGAAAAGCGTGTCCAGTATTCAATTAATCATTTTGGATTTTGCTGGAAAGATTGTCGTTGGCAGAAGCACGTTTAACTACAATTCCGCAGGACTGATTTTTAGTTAGCTAATATGTGGGGTGTTTTAATATCCTTTTTAACCATAGTTTATAAGAACGTGATATACGCTTGATTGAGGTTTAACTATCGTTTTCTTTAGTCATAATTTCACTAAAATGTACGTTAACAAAAAAATATACTTGTGCTTTTTGCCAATTCAAATTTAAAAGTAGTCAAAACTGCTTCCAAAACACATTTCTGCCCATTCGTGTAAGTTATTACGCCGAGAGGCGTAAAGCATACAGTGGCATTAATGCTTTCTATAGGAGGTCATCCTTAAAAAACGTTGTAAGAAAAAAGAAACTATTTGGATTCCTCTGCCAGCTCACATGCATAAAGCAATGAAATGTTATTGGCAGTTTTAAGTTTTAAAAAATATAAAACAAATCTAAAATGCTGAGAATAGTCGGAGAGTAAATGGGTGGTCACGCCAGTTACAAAATGCTTTCCAGAAGTGGTAAGCATGCAGTAAAAAACTGAAACTGACAGTAGAAAACGCATGGCATAGGAAATGTTACTTGTTTCTATTAAATTGGTAGCCCTCTCTGCAGATTGATTATGGTCTTACGAGCAGTAGGATACCGAAGATCTAGCACCGGAAGAGACGATACAGAAGATCCAGCACCCGACGTCAATGTGGTTTTCGTATGCTGCTTTGTTTTTTCTATCTCTGGAGAACAGTTCGCTGCTTTGATCTTTTGTTCTACCTGAGTTTTATGCCACTGTACGGGAAATGCACCAGGAACTTTCGTTGTTATATACATACTTTAGTCCCATTGACCATGCTTGGGTGCTACTGGAAATTAATGTGTAAATAGAATAAAATAAAGGGTTGTCTGATCACAAGCTTTAAACTTTCGTGAAAGGAAATAGTAAAGTTTTTGGTCTTTTCAAATTAGCTCGAGTGACGATCACTAGCTGATCTTCTAGCACAGTAAATATCTCTGCCTGTTAAACTTTTCTTATATAAAGTAGTTGTTGTTTATTGCTTTTACAAGTCAAATTGATTGAAAATATTATAAGTTTTGATATCATTTAAATCTATTCCTGATACATTGGGTGTTTCATCATCTGTTTCAGATCAATACATTTCATGAATAGCTGGCTCTTCAAGGAATAAAATGACTTCCATTTATTAATAGATCTGTGAATATCCTATGCACTTTTGGCCATCCATTTTTTCAAAAATAGGTCTTGCCTTCATATGTTTCTTTTACCTGGAAAATAGTAAATTTCTGAGGGTTTCAAAGCTGAATTTAGTTTTTCAGCACTTCCTTTGAGAAGCCTATTTTGCCTATATTATCTATTTAGAAGTGTAAATTTGTATACATTGAATGTTTCATGGTTGTGATCATAATCCTTGCCTCTGATCGTAACTGACATTTTATGGAATTCGAATAGGAAGAGATCAAGCTTTTTATATATGTATCACCCTTTAAAAAAGTAATTTTGCCTTTCAATTGAACTCACAATGCTGGAAGCTCTCTTGAGGTCACACAGTAAGTTATTTATGAATATCCCTTTATTTGAATGGCTCTTTTCAAAATTCATTCATAAATTTTTTTGCCTTTCATTTGTACAGCTAAAATATTTAGACATTCCTTTTGTGCTATTTTAGATGAGATTTAATGATTTTTTTAGATGTATTTGGATAAATAAAAATTGTTTAAAGATTTGATTTGTTTATTTTTTTCAGATTGTTTTTAATAGATCCAATAGAAAATTCCATTTTGGGTTCATAGATATCTGATTTTTCAAACTATTTCGTACAGATCCAATGGAAAGATTCTATTTTCATTTCATAGATATCTGAGTTTTTATAGTAGTTTTAACCATCTCTTTACCATGTGACCTGGAAAAGAAAATCGAACATGCTTGGACATTCTTCTAAAACTTGTAAGTGCACTGGTTCTTCACTTTGAGTAAATCCATTTTCTGCAAGTCTCGTTAATGTTATTTAACATATGTGATTTAAATGATCCCAGGGAAGAGAATATGTTGTTTTATGACGGATCTGTCATTATTTTTAATGTTGATTGCATTTGATGAGATGAAAATCACATATCCTAAGGAAGAGGAAGAGTATATGTTTTTGATAGATAAAGCAGTAAGAGGGTGCTGGCCCGAGGAACATAGGACTAGTAGAAAATTAACAGCACATTCACGGAACTAGTCGGAGTAAATAAAATAGTTAACAGCATAATCACCAAGTCTAGCTTTGTCCCTATCAAAAACATAAACCATAATCCTAATCAACAAGATTAAACCAAAGTACTTAATATAGATAGTAGCATGTAAAGTATCAGTTAAAAGCCACACAGGGCTGAACAACAGGAAATAAAAACTAACATTAACCCTAGACACAAAACAGGGGATCCAAGGGCCAAGCCCAGTCAAAATTACCCAGCACATGGACACCAAAAACTAGTTCTTCTCATCCAGTTGCTTAGACAGCAGGTTCCTAGCCCATTCCTCCTACAAAAACATGAAAAGCTCCTTGTTGTCCTCGTCCGCTGTGCCGCCCGCCAGCTTTTCCTGCACATGACAAAGGGTCGTAGCCGAAGCATGCATGACCTTCAGGGCAAATTTGTTGGTTAGCATGCATTGGTTCATCAGGTCCTACATATTCTTCTTGATCTCCACAATATCCTTGTCCAAAGTTGAGAACCTCCTTTTGAGGGTGCCTTTAAATTGGTAATTGTCCTCCAGGGCCTCGGTATTGAAATCAGAGGTGGGGGGCTTGTCCTGGGGATTATGAGAAGGACTGAGGGGCAGGGTAGGGATATTGGGGGTTTCCATGGTATGATGGGGGTTGGACAGAGGATTGTTACCAATCCTAGGGGGACTCATCTGATCATCCAAGGAGCCTTCGTTGGACTCAGTAGTGTGGGAGTCCTTATCAGATAGGGAATGCTCTTTAGAAGACGTTTCCAATAGCCTGGTTTTACATTGTTCTTTGGCAATTTTATTTGACCTCCGGTGACCCAAGCCACTTAAGTCCACCTCTAGCTTAACCTGCCTCTCTATCATTCTCCATTTTTTGGGCTTACAATTAGTCTCAGGGGTGCTATCAGCCTCCTTCCTATCTTTGTGCTCCACAGACTTAGATACATAAGACTCTTCCTGACCCTCCTTCCTATTGAAAGGGTTTTTAACATATTTTTTGTGATTCCTGCCCTCATTAGCACCCATCATAGGCTCCTGGATGACAAAGATGGACTGGGAGGAAGAATGGGTGGGATTTTAAATTTTCTTTGGGGAATCCTCCTAGGTCATCTCCTGGATAATCGGGGAGGGGGGGGGGGGGGGGTTGGGGCGCCAGACAAATAGCTTTGTGAAAATGGTAAATGTAGAGGAGAAGGCCCTGATGGAGGATAGGTATAGACTTATCAAGGTTGTCCTTTATGTCAAGGATATTACTCTCAATGGAGTGCCAAAGGTAGAAAGGTATGGAGATTAAATCCTTGTTTCTGATATGGTTCAGGAATGGTAAGTGATAGTAGTAAAATACAATGAGCTTACCTTCCAACGTGAATTATTTCATCACAATGAGGTAGATTTTTTGCCAGAAGTCTGGCAGCTCCTCCCTATTGAAGCCCCCTTGTTTTTTCACCAGCTGCTCCCCATCCTTGAAAAATTGGTTAAGACTAGTAGGGTCAGGAGTACAGCTGGTCTTTTTGTATTTTCTCCCCACCATAGATAGACTAGTCGCCTTAGCTATAACCTTTTCATTTAGCTAGAAATGGATGGCCCCAACTAAGACACTCCTATTGTTCCAGGAAGAAACAAACTTTTTGTAGATTCGCTCGTCATGCCCACCTTTCATTCTCTCCATAAAACCCCATATGCCACTTTCTTTGTAGTAATGCGTCACCAATGCATCAGAGGTAACAACCTCATCAATTTTATCAAGCTCAATGCGGAGAGTGTTGCCTCCCATGTCAAAGCTCAGCCCCTCCAGCGCTAGAGTATCCTAGAAATATAAGAGCCAAACATTTTCGCAGACCTTAAAAAATCCATTGTTTTTGTAGAGCCTTTCCGATTAAAGATTATACTTAAAAAATTGGCTTTGAATTTTTTTTTGGAAAACTTGCTTCATACCACTAGATCTAACAGATCTCTAGGTGCCATTAATAGCAATAATACCAGGGACACACTTGTTTTCCTTAATAGCCCAGTACGCCCTCTTATTCAGACAGCTCTTACTCCACACGTTTGAAAGGTAATGATAATTCTTTATGGGAATTTGAGTTGTCCTTTCCATAATCACAAAAATCACCCGAGCATGCCAGCACGTGATCCAACAAGGATTCCTAATGAAACTGACACCTTGGTGCATTTAAATAGTAATATTCATTTCTCCCCCGATGAGTGGCTGACTCATATGTGGTAAATCACTAACCACCCTCCAACTATTGAGTTTAATTTGTTTAGGCCAATTTTTGTCATTGAGTCAGTAACTGAGTTCCCCTCTCTGTACGTGTGACCCATAGTCATGCGCTGGAAACTGTTGAGCAACTCATTAATCTCCACAATAATAGGTCTAGCCCGCCACCCCGTACTACCACCACTTTTGATAGCCTCAACGACCACTTTGGAGTTCTCCTCGATTTCCAGCTGCTTGATGTTCATTTGTTTTGTGAATTTAATCCCCCAAAGAAGGGCCATTCCTTCTGCCTAGGTAACAATGTCATTATTGATCGGCCTAGCATAAGCTAGCAGGCAAGTGCCTTTGTGATCTCTAAGCACACCCCCTCCTTGGCCAAGATTATTTACTGCCCCGTCAAAGTTTAATTTGGTCCACCCTCTGGGGGGGCGGCCCATCTGGTAGCTTTTTTGGCTCTCCTTTTAGCATCATCAAACCTAGAGAATCCATCAAGGAGGTTCCATCTGTCAGCAATTCTCACTTCCCAAGTAGCAAGAGGATAGGGGGAAACCTTCCAATTAGCCATCCTGGCATTCTCACATAGGAGCTTAGTTCCAATATGGAGACAGGTCTCAGACTGCTTACTATCCTCTCTAAAAATCCTATTGTTCCATTCCTTCCAAATGACCCAGAAGATGTGAGGGGGTAGCATACGCCAGAAGAGTTGGAGAAGGGGGTGATTGGAGGGAGATCTCCAGTTATTAAATTGATGCATCTCTCTGCCTAGAGCCCACAAGATACCCAATTTTCCTATAACTTCTTGCCAGATACTGGTGGCATAATCACAGTGGATGAAAAGGTGGTTCGTCATTTCCTCCTCCTTTTAACATAGGACACATCATTTTTCCATGGAGAAGCCCCTCTTTATAAGATTATCTTGGGTTATCACCTTACCATGCATTAGGGTCCACCAAAAAAAAGTAATTTTCAATGTGAGTTGAGGGATCCACACCTTCTTCTAGTTCTCTAAATTACTTTCCTCCTTAAGAAGGAGATTGTAAGCAAATTTAACAAAGAAAGTACTAGCCTAGGTGGGGGCCCAGATAATAGAGTCATCACTCCCCGAAATTCTGATATTAGTCAGGTTTTCCATGAGATCCTTGGCCAATTGTTGTAGGTTCGGTCTATCCCTTAACCAATTAGGTATGTCCTTCTTGTCCCTACCAGTGATATAGCTAGAAACTCTATTACCCAAGATAGGTTTGAGGTAGTCCATAAGAGGTTTGAATCGGTAGCCTAGGTTAGGTTGGTTCACGATCCAGTGGTAATTCCAAAATCTGATGGATCTCCATAAGAGAATATGTTGTTTTATGATGGATATGTCATTATTTTTATTGTTGATTTTAAATGATTATCATTCTGTAGATGCTTGCACTAAAAAAAATTAGCATGCCATGAGATTCCACGAGAAAGATAATAGAAGAACTATATGATGAAATAGTAATAGAATAAATAAGAAATTAATTTATTGAACAAGATCCACAAACTGAAGTTAAATACTTTAATATGTATAAATTTTAAAATATATAATTTATTATTCAGTTTATTATTCTAAATATTGCTTTAATTTATCTATACAAGTTTGTGAATATGTCAATGAAAAATAGAAAGTTATTTCAAATAATTAAATATTAAATATTTAATGAAATTACATTAAAAAATATCCTAGGTAGGTAAATGAGCTAGAACTAATTATTATATATAAATAAATTTATAAATTTTAATAAATAAAATAATGGTACAATCTATAGATTTAATGTTGGGGTCCAATTAGGGTTAGCATTATGGTTGAATTAGGATTGGGGTTCAATTATAGTTACAAGAGAAATATTTTATTTAAGGTTACAATTCAAATAAAGATAGGTTTCAAATAAAGTATTATAATTCAATCAGGGTTAGGCTTTAGTTCAGATTAATATTAAATTAGGGTTAGAGTATAATTACAGTGATAAACCAATTAGAATTAATGATATAGTTTAAAAAGAGTTGGGGTGTAATTAGGGTTAGGGTATAATACTAACCACAATCCTAATATTAATTCTACATCTAACCCTAATCATAATTTTATCTCTAGACCTATTTGCAACCTTAACCCTAACCATGACCCTAATCCCAAATAAGACCATAACCCAAACACTAAGCCCAACCCCAACCCCAACCCTAACCATGGTGTAAACTTAAACCTTTTCCTAATTGTAATCCTAAGCCATAAACCCTATCCCTAACTAGGATATAAAAAGATAAAAAGGTTTCTATAAAAAACCATGGTATATGATATCATGGTTTTTATATAGAGTATATAAAAACCATGATATAATTTACAATAAAGATGTTTTTTATATTCTTTTTTATAGTTTTCTAAATAGAAACATCACAATTCTCTATTGAAAATATATAATATTAGAAAAGTATAAAAATAATATAGAAATGTCTTACTTTTCTAATGATGATATTAGAAATTTCTTTTTGCATATTTATAAATATAACAACAAAATTGTTATTTTTAAATGTATTTTTTTATAAAACTCTATAAAAGATTTCTTCAATAACTAAATTAGAAAATTATTAAAAAAAAAAGTAAGGTATTTCTAAAAATTAAAAGAACTTAAATAAATTAAGACAATGAAAAAAAATTGTTTCCCATCTTTATAATTATAATAAAATTAATATTTAATATTTTTATTTTTATTAACAATATTATAAATTATATATTTTTAAAAACATATATATTAAAGTATTAGCACGAACAATAAATTTTATGGAGAAACAATTCAATATTTAATATACATTTAATATAACTCTATCATTTTAAAAAGGAGATCATGAAATTTTTGAAAATATTAATTCATAATCTATTATATATTTATTTTAAATTTAATTATGTGATATTTTTTTGAATTAATGTTTCAAATAACAACATTACCCTAAATTAGGTTGAACCTAACTAAATTGAGACTTAACTCTAACACTAAATTAAATTGTAACCTAACCCTAAAACTAATTTAATTATAACCCTAACCCTAATTTAATTAAATATTAAAACAACTTAAACTTTAACCCTAACCAAAAACTAAAATCTACCATAAACTTGATACTAAATGATAATCATAAACCTAACCAAACAATAAATCAAAATTGGCCTTGACCCTAAACATAAACAAATTAAATATGAACCCTAACACAAAATCACTTTGAACCTTAACCATAACGCTAACAATGGGGTAACACTAATTCTAACAATAATCATAAAGAAACCCTAAACCCTAATTGTAAGCATAATTCTAACTCTTAAATTAAGCATAATTCTTGAACTGTCGCCCTAATTATACTTGAAATTATAACCTAAACCCAATGCTTACCATAATGTAAACCTTAACCATAACCTAAATCCTAACTCTAGCCCTAACTATGATACAAATTGTAATTGTAAGCATGATCGTAACCCTCATCATAATCCTTATTTTGACTCTATTCGTAGCTAAAATCCCAACCTAGCTGTGAAGTAAAATATAATGCTAAACATAACCAAACCCTAACCCTAACCATAATCCTAACCTTGAACCAAATCCTAAGGGTAACCATAATGTCAACCCTAACCCTAACCAAAATTTGAACCATAACTATTAACCTTAACCCTAACCTTAACAAAAACATGAACAATAAGCATCAACCTCAAACCTATTCATAAGCATAATCCTAATCATAATGTAAAATCTAAACCTAAAACTAACCCTAATCATAATCTTTAACTCAAACCTACCATAATTGTGATATTACTATTGAGTTTCAACTATGTAGATTTTGATTCAAACTCATTGAATGACCCATGATAGCAATATCACAATTTGATTTGATATGGAAAATACCTCCTAACCACCTATCATAATATTTATTTTATAATAACTGTAATCCTAATCCCAACCCTAGCCCTTATACTAACCCTAACCATAATTCTAACTCTTACCCTAACTTTAATGTAATCCATATGCATAGCTATCACCCTAATGTTAAACTCTAATTGTGACCATAAACCCAACCTTAACACTAAACCCTAACCCTAGCTATAATCCTAAACCATTAACCCAACCTTAACCCTAACCCTAACCCCAACCCTTTTAACCTTAATCCCTACCCTAAGCCTAACCATGAGTCTAACCCTAACCATAACCCAAATATATCTTAACATTGCTAGTTGGGATTACTATCACATTATTCGAGTCACCATCTTTTAGTTGAAGTTACGTATATTTTTTTTAATTTTCTATAAATTGCAAATAAATAATAAATAATAGTAGTTCAAAAAGAAGTTACAAATAAGAAAATTAATGACAATTATTCAAAAGAGACCTTAAAATAAATGTTAGAAGTCAAATAGTATCTCTAAAAAGATAATCCATACAATTTTGAATCAACCATACAACCACAAATATATTGATTTCAAAACTAAACTTTCCAATCATGGTAGGAAGAGTTATGACACTCTGAACTTAATAGACTTTAGATCTATCTTGTACAACCAATATCTCTATCATGTAGCTGCAACAATTGGTACTTGATTTTGTCTAGTTGCTTGTGATATTGGCCATCTTCTTTAAGCTTACAACATAAAGAAGAATATTAAAATATAATTAGAAAATATGGTTGAGCATCTACATTTCCAAATACAAAGCAAGATAATTTGTCTTATGATATTATCACTAGCATTCATTTGAAGTCCATTGCTCAACAACAACTTTTTCCAACTCAACATATGATCAAATTGTTGGCATTAAGCAGAATTGCCACTAGTGACAACACTTATTTGCATTCTCAGTGCAAACCGAGCAGACAGTGCAAACCGAGCAGACAGTGCAAACCGAGCAAGTTAGTACAAACCAAACAGAACAGTGTAAACCAAGTAACATCATGTCTACCGAGTCACCAGTATTTACCAAGTTCAAAACCTACCGAGTGATCAGTATGAACCGTGCCTTCACTTCTACCAAATGCATGACGATGCCGAGTAATGCAGTGGACGCCGAGTATCAGAAAGTCACCGAGTTAGTTTGCAGGAACCGTGTAACCATACTTGGGCCGACTTAGTAGCACTTATGTTTATTTGTCAAGCCGACTTTGTAATTGTAATTGTAATTAATTGTTTAAGACTTGTATATAAACAATGTTGTAAAAATGTAAAATGCAAGTAAAAAGAAATATATGTGAAAAAGAAAGAAAGGCAGAGATAAGCGAATTACAAAGGGCTTCAGAAGTATAAGGAATAGCAAAGATAAATTCATCACAGAAGGTGATCAGTACATCAGCGAATCTCAATCAGCAATCCAGTTGCAAAGCCAGAGATCTACTGTTTCATTCTAACAGGTGAATCAGTACTAAATCCTTTAACCGGGTAGACTTAACAGTCTTTTGTAAAATCTCTTTACCGAGTGCATACTTCATTGTATGTTTGTAAATTCTTTAACAGGGTGGATTTAGCAATCCTTATTGCTCCTAACAGGGCAGATCATCAGAAGTGATCAAATTGTAAGCCTTAACCGGCCAACTTTATCCTGCAGTATTAAAGCTTTGTGGGTTTCATCCCCACCCCAGTTTTACTTTCTTTTGGAAGGTTTCTGGGTAACCAAATCTATGTGTCATTATTGTGAATGCTTTTAAGTTTCATGCTTTCTGTATGCAAAGGTTAAAAGTAAATTACATGTTAAAATTGAAAGAAAATTTGGAGTTACTGATTCACCCCTCCCCTCTCAGTAACTCGGTTAATTCCTGAATATTTCCAACAATTGGTATCAGAGCAGCATTGGTTCTCAAGATAAAGCTTAACTAGCTTGAGCAAAGATCCAGGACAACGGAGGTATTCAAACTGAACAAGGTGATTGAAAATGAAAAGCTAGATCTGGAAATGGCCATAGCTAAACTCAAAGAAGCAAAAGAACATCTTTCCCAATCCCTAAGAAGAAGGAAGGAACTTGCAAATCAGATGAATGATCAGAATTACATTGAAGAAAAGATTGAAGATCTTTTTCCCTCAAATAACTCAGATGAAGCAAACAATGCTGTCAAAGAACTCCTAGAAAAGAATGGGTCTCTGCAGGAAGAAGTGAGAAAATTGAAAAGAGAACAAGAGCTACACTCTACAAGATTCTGTGAGATCTTGGAACAAAGAAACAATTTGAAAGATGAATTAGATGGAAGAAACATTGAAGTCCAAAATAAAACCCTTCAGCTAGAAAACCTAATTGATCAGATCTCTCATACAAATGAGGAAATTTTGAATCTAAGATCAGAAATAGAAAGCACAAGAGAAGAACTAAGATCTGAAAAGGAAATCAATCTAAGATTGGTGGATGACCTAAACGCTGAAAAACAAATCAATGAAGGAATGCTGAAAAGCCAAGAAGACTTGAATCAGCTGTATGAGCGAAATCTTCATAGGCAAAAAGGAAAAGCAAGACTTGGATACAAAGGAGAAGGTGAATCCTCTAAGCAAGGTACTCAAAGAAATCAAAAACCTACTTGTAATCATTGTGGTAAAATAGGACATACTTCAAATAAATGTTGGAACAATGAAAATGCAGAATTCAATGGAAAATGTTACAGCTGCAATCAACCTGGTCACAAAGCAAATGAATGCAGGGAAAAACCTAGATTCAGAGGTAATTGTCACAAGTGCAACAAACAAGGTCACAAGGCATCCGAGTGCAGATCCAAGACATTTAATCCAGCAGAACAAATTATGAAAGCAATGTTTGGATGGGACTACAACACCTGGTGTAGATGTCATTACTATGGAGAATATGGACACATTGGCATGAATTGCATAAAACATCATCTAAGGAAAAGAGATACTACCGTAAGATGCTTCAAATGCACTAAACTCGGTCACATAGCCAGAAACTGCATGAATGCTAGTGAAGTTGAAGATGGAAAGAAGAATGAAGCAACTAAGGTCAGGAAACAGGTAAGACAAAAATGGATTCCTAAAGCTACCCAGCAATCCAGTCCAAGTATTGGAATGGATGGCTCTACCGACTCAAACTAAATTTCCAAGAAAGCACTGGAACTGTATTCTCATAGACCAATTTCAAGCAGTTCCAGAACCGAAATTAAAAGAAAGATCTAAATCAGCATGCAAGATGCAGTAAGATCACAGGGAGGTCGGTATCAATCTTCACCAAGCAAGGTCGGTATCAGTCTTCACCGAGCAAGGTCGGTATCAGTCTTCACCGAGTGAGGTCGGAGCAATATGAATTCTCGAGTTCACCGAGTTGCGAAGTCTTTACCGAGCAATTAATTCTTAGTGGGTGACAGTCTGTCAGAATTCATACCCTAATTTGTACTGAGCATTAATGACAGAGTTGTAAACAAAAAGCAAGTAATCGAACTCATTCTTCACCGTGAATCTTTAGCACTTTGAGAGCAGAAAAATTCAAGAGCAACCCAGTGATTCAATACTTTTGCAAAAGGAATTTTCTGTGAGCTATCATGGCATCATCCAGCACTTCAGCGAAGAAAGGATCTGATATGTTAGTCCAAGGGGAATGGAAAGCACCAGATTTCAAGATTGTGCCCGCAATTGCAGCAGCCCTATATCCGAACGGAGCTCAATCTCAGATTCCTCCTAAGGTACTGCTTATTAACGATATCCGCAATCATTTTAACTGTTCAATTCATGAAATGGGGAACCTAGAACTAGATATTGTGCGTGAGGAACTGTGTGTGGATGGTATTCTGAAACCCGAGCACAAACATCTGGAAGATAAAGGTTTAGTTCACATTGCACATCTACCTCGAAACTTTCAAGATAAATGGGTTAGATACATTCTCAGCCGTGTACATGATGGCAAGATTTGGCTTGAGCAACCTATTGAGATCACAAAGAAGATGATTCAACAAGTCACCGGTCTTCCCATGTTGAACAAAGCAAAAACTACCAAAACCCTAGGTCAGACGGAACTAGAGAAGAAAACGCTAGCCGAGTGGGACGGTAGAGGCATGAAAGTTAGCAGCATTACCGATGCTGAACTAAAGTTTGGTACACACATCATTGCCCATAAGATTTACAGTTCTAGTCGACAGAATAGTGTATCCTGTGAAGCTATTGACCTAGCATACAAAGTGGTCAAGAATAACTTAACATTTGACCTAGCAGACTTATTGTTAAAGCAGTTTAACAAAAACATGGAAAGCATTAAAACTTCCAAAAACAATCCATGTAAGTTTGGATCCTTATTGGTCTGTTTATTCTTCTATGTTCAAAAATTCTTCCCTTCTAAAGGAAAAGTTGTATGGAGAAAAGATGTGCCAGTCCTCTATGAAATAAATGAATACATCTCAGAAATGGGTGAAAATTTTGAAAGCATCATGGATAATTATTTTGAGTCTTTCAAAGAGAAAATGAATGACAGATTCCGGATTCCACAAAAGTTGGTGGAAGATTACAAAGATGACATTTGTTTTATGGTGGATTGTGATAATATATATATTCAAGCAGTTAAACCGAGGACTGTATATGTAAAACCTCTTCCTTATGAGGTAAATATTGATGAAACCAAGAATATCATTGAAGCTCTTCTTAATCAGCCTATCAATCCCAAAGCTCCATATTTTGGAACATATGATGAAGCTAAGGTGAGAATTGAACTAAGCATAAAGCTTCCACAGGCGGTAAACAAAGGAAAGAAGAGGATAGCCAAAATGCAAATGATAACCGAGGATAAAGAAGAAAAAGATGAAGAAGAAGAGGAAAAGGATGAGAAAATAGAGGAACCAGAACCTGCAAAGAAGAAAGGAAAGGTTTTCATCACTAAGGCACCTAAGCCTCCCACTGCTGTATTTACAAGGAGAAATACAAGAGACAAGGCAGACAAGGCAAACAAGGTAGATAAAGACATAGTATTCAGAAGGCCTCCTCTAAACCTTCAAGAAAAGCTCAAACTCTTTAGAGACGGATCAGGATCTGGAGTAAGTAACATAAAATCCTTAAAATATGAAACCAGATTGGAAACAGAACACAAGGAAATAGAAGATGCTGTTATTGAAAAGATGGGACAGTGGAAATACTCTCCTGAATAAATAGCCCCACAGGTTCTAGCAGTTCTATTAAATCCAATAAAAATGAGATGGAGCAATGCAAAGCAAACTGTGATAGACATATTTGATCAAACCCTGAGACAGTTGATGCCGAGCTTGAAAAATGATGAAGTAAAGAAGGCATTAAAAGAAAATGAAAGTAAGATGACATTAAAGTTCAATACTTGTTTGATTTTGATCAACAATATTGAATCAGTTGTGAAGGCTGCAAATGCCACATGGAAGAACATATACCACCTTCACCAACCGAGTATTGAAACAGTAATAATAAAAGATATTGAAGATGACAGTGATGAACAAGAAGAAGACACTGAGGTAGATGATACTGTGAGGATAGCAACAGAAGTCATTGCATCCCTTCCTACCTCTCCAGTAAAAGTTTCTATATCCAGCCCGGAGACACCTTCAAGCATGGTTGTGACAACTTCCACATTTGTCCAATCATCCATAGCAACAACAGAAGCAGCTACCATTTCTTCTACCGAGTTGCAGTCTCCCGCATCATCAAGTTTTCCAGCAGTAAGTTTTCCAATTTTTGAATCTTCAAGTGTAAATATTTTAAGCTCTCCAGTAGAAAGTATACCAGTATCTATAGCCAGCCCTACTTTATCTACTGTCACTACTACAAAAGCATTAAGTTCAGATAAGCCTAAGGCTCTACCGAGTATAAAATTTTTGGGTAAGAATGTAGTAGAGGATATAGACCTAGATGAAGAGATAGAGATTCCTACATTAGATTTTGCAAATCTATCAGCGGACCAAATGCAAAATATAGGTGAGATCCTCCAAAGGAAAGCAAAACAAAAGAAGCTTAAAGAGGAGAGAGACAAGGAATATCAAATCATCAAGGATGCTAAGGACATTTTGTCTCATGCATTAGGCATTAAAGTAGACTCCTCCCAACATGTTTTGTTACAATTAGCAGAAGCAGTTGATAAATACAATGAGGATTCATCTGGAATAGAAAAATTAGTTGAAAGAGCCGAGAAGTGATTCAACAATAAAGTGCTTGAGCACATTGCTCAGCACATAGCTATTAGCCAAGTAGAATTGTCTTCAGTTTTGTCAAACACTGAATCTATCTATTCGAATGCTACCTCTCTTTTGGCCAGACTGTGCAACATTGCCGAGTTCACAAAGGATGTTAAGGATAAAATGAATAAAATGGATGAGGATATGAAGATTAGCATACAGAAGCTGCAACTTGAACCAAGTTCAAGCTCTGCTCATCACATGAAAATTTCACACCTATCAAATATGCAGTCTGATCTACTGAAAGAAGACACAAGGATCTAGTCCACACTGCTAGACATCCAACACATGATCCTTCCCATCATGAATACAATGTATAAGCACATTGAACATTCCAAAACATTGATTCATGACAATCAGTTCTCTATAGAAAATCACATGATTGAACTCTCTGCAGAAGTCCAAATTGCAATACAAACATGTAAGATTCTGCAAGAAAGTTGGGACAGAACCCTGGCACTAATAATGAAGGTACATTCTGATTTTCTATCAAATTTTGGATTCTCTCTATAAATAACTTGTATACACACCTTTGGCATTATCGTCAAAAAGGGGGAGATATGTATAGAAGAAGATTTGTATAGAAACAGT
Source organism: Chamaecyparis obtusa (assembly GCA_027943335.1). Classification (NCBI taxonomy): domain Eukaryota; kingdom Viridiplantae; phylum Streptophyta; class Pinopsida; order Cupressales; family Cupressaceae; genus Chamaecyparis; species Chamaecyparis obtusa. The sequence continues at coordinate 200,403 of BSBK01013647.1, read as the reverse complement.
TAGCACATTGAAAGGGGGAGACAATGTATAAAGCCCTATAACAAAGACAAATTTTGAAAAATCAAAATAAAACTCAGCATGATTCATGTATATAAGTTTTGGCCAATAAGTGTTTTTGTCACTAATGCCAAAGGGGGAGATTGTTGGCATTAAGCAGAATTGCCACTAGTGACAACACTTATTTGCATTCTCAGTGCAAACCGAGCAGACAGTGCAAACCGAGCAGACAGTGTAAATCGAGCAGACAGTGCAAACCGAGCAGACAGTGCAAACCGAGCAGACAGTGCAAACCGAGCAAGTTAGTGCAAACCGAGCAGAACAGTGTAAACCGAGTAACATCATGTCTACCGAGTCACCAGTATTTACCGAGTTCAAAACCTACCGAGTGATCAGTATGAACCGTGCCTTCACTTCTACCGAGTGCATGATGATGCCGAGTAATGCAGTGGACGCCGAGTATCAGAAAGTCACCGAGTTAGTTTGCAGGAACCGTGTAACCATACTTGGGCCGACTTAGTAGCACTTATGTTTATTTGTCAAGCTGACTTTGTAATTGTAATTGTAATTAATTGTTTAAGACTTGTATATAAACAATGTTGTAAAAATGTAAAATGCAAGTAAAAAGAAATATATGTGAAAAAGAAAGAAAGACAGAGATAAGCGAATTACAAAGGGCTTCAGAAGTATAAGGAACAGCAAAGACAAATTCATCACAGAAGGTGATCAGTACATCAGTGAATCTCAATCAGCAATCCAGTTGCAAAGCCAGAGATCTACTGTTTCATTCTAACAGGTGAATCAGTACTAAATCCTTTAACCGGGTAGACTTAACAGTCTTTTGTAAAATCTCTTTACCCAGTGCATACTTCATTGTATGTTTGTAAATCCTTTAACAGGGTGGATTTAGCAATCCTTATTGCTCCTAGCAGGGCAGATCATCAGAAGTGATCAAATTGTAAGCCTTAACTGGCCAACTTTATTCTGCAGTATTAAAGCTTTGTGGGTTTCATCCCCACCCCAGTTTTACTTTCTTTTGGAAGGTTTCTGGGTAACCAAATCTATGTGTCATTATTGTGAATGCTTTTAAGTTTCATGCTTTCTGTATGCAAAGGTTAAAAGTAAATTACATGTTAAAATTGAAAGAAAATTTGGAGTTACTGATTCACCCCTCCCCTCTCAGTAACTCGGTTAATTCCTGAATATTTCCAACACAAATATTGGAGAATATTTTGTATTTAAGATCTTTCATTTTTTTCTACAAAGAACAGTTCCAAACAATTTGTTTCAAGTATTCATTATTCTAAAAATAAGGGCACTTTGATGCTCTATTCTTCAAACATTTTAGTCTATCTTCAATTGAAAGATTAAAATGAAAGAATTTCCATACTAAGATTTGAACATTAACCTTCTCTTTAGACCATTAGACTTGACCACTTCATTTTTTTCTAATTTATTTTTTCTAAAACTTGCAATTCCACTTTTTTTTTACTAAGATGGCGGGGATAGGACCCTTAACTTATATAATAGAAATCACATAATAGCACAAAACAACCAACTAAAATTTAGGCCATAACAGCTGGAAGCCGCCAAACCATCAATGAGCAAAATTTAATAAAAAAATAACTATTAACACTATTAGCTATCGCTAATATAACACCACTCCCATTAATATCCCTACTATTATCCATCTTTATTTTAATAAGAGACAATAGGTTCTCCTACCTAATGGAAGGAATCAAATAGTTTCAGTTCAAACTAATAAGAACACAAATAAAACTATCATCAATGTAAAGTTTAACAAAACTAACTATAACCATATGAACAATACAATTGAAAGTATAGAAATAAAAAATGATCATTTGGACTTAGAGATAGTCTCTCAGTCTTTATAGAGATAGGTAAGGTCTTTCTTCGAATCTTTAGCATCAACTTCTTTAGGTTCCTCATCATCCTTCTCATTATTTTCCTTCTTCTTGGCACATTTTCTCAACCTTATTATTTCCTTGCGCCACTATGAACACCATATTCTTGATTATGCTATTTAGCAACTTACAGAGAGTAGAAATAGCAACATTGAACTCCTCTTTAGAAATAATAGGAGTAATTGAATCTACCAGAGTGGTCATTCTTTTCTAGAGGTCCATAATTTGAACTAGAATGTCATTGTCCTCTTCATGATCCAAGTTAGTGACATGGAAATGTTTCATCATGTTGCCCTCTTCATGGATAATAGGGGAAATCCATGTTCACCATTTCCTCTAAGTCTTCCAAATTCACAATGATGTCGAGGGATTTCTCTTCTTCATTATCTTCTACCTCTTCAGTTTGTTTTGCATAGTCCTCATCTTCCATTTTTTTCATATCTTCACTCTCATTACGCTCGTACTCAAAGTTTGTTTCAAGAACCACCTCCTCATCAAGGGTTTTTCTTTTGATATATTTTTTATTCTTTATACGGGTAGACTTACATGCCCAACAACTCATGTCATACTTATTTTTCCCAGAGCTATCTATCATTTTGACTTCTTGAGAATCAATACCATCTTTCTTATCTTCTTTATCTACATCAATAATGTTCTTTTTAACTCCAGATTTAGTTTTCCTGATCTTAGTAGGGTTGGATTTATTTTTTTGGGCTTTTCTTTAAATGGCGTGTGTTGTATCAAAGAGGGTCTCTTAAAAAGAGACTTCAAGAAAAAACTTAGGAGGGGTTCTGCTAGTTTTCTTACTCTTAGGCTTAGGGTTCAAACTATCAAGGAGAGGGATTCTTCTTAAGAGTTTAATTTTAATCATACTCTGAGGGGTCTTCCCCATTAGGTGGCCTTCCTATTTAGAATCTAGGTAATACACTGACTACTCAAACTATAATTTCCTAGCACAACTTGGTATAAAACATAAATCAAACCCAGATGGAAGGGAGGGGATTCACCCTTGGTGATGCTATTTCTCAATGAAGAGAAAAGAAAATAAGGCACATTAACAATTTCACCATGTCTTATATGATTTAGAATAGAAAAATGACACCCATGGAAAGTAAAGAAGTGACCTTCTAGCGTAAAGTATTTCATCATATAAAGATAGACTAGAGCATACGGAGGGGGAAGGGAAGAGCGATCATACCCATTACTAATCACCACAATCATAGGTTTCTTACCCTTTTCAAATTATTTTTTCATAAAGCTCTTATAATATCCAACACTTTTTCTCAACCTTTTCCTCTTCACACTTGAGATCCATAAATTTTTCAATTAGCTCGAGTCTCACACAAAATTTAATGCTTCCAATATCCACATTTCCCTTATGCCATGAATTAAAAAATTCCATGGAGAGGGTACAATTAAACCACTTGATAGTTTGAATGTGGTTCATCAGTCCATCTTTTCTAAACTCATCCCATAGTTCACCATTGTACATTAACTCCTTAAAATCCTCAGCTCCACCTACTTTAAATAATCACCCATGATTTTGACTTCCTTGAAGATGATTCAGGTCTCTTTCGTGGTCATTCCAATATGCCCTCTATAACAAAAAAAAACAATAAAATGAAAAAGTCTTTGTTTGTCTCTTGCTAGACAAATGTGGAAGCTTCTTGAAGAAAAAGATATAACCACTTCAAATGAACCCAATGTAATTTATGGAATCACCTTGAATAATTATACAAGTTTCTGATCCTTTAGAGATATATTCTTTTAGAGAATTGAATTGACATTTTCCTTTAGTTAAGGGAATGTAAACATTATGATTATCCATGCAAAATGCTTAAACAATAAAAGAGAAATCCACATATTTAATACCAATCTCAAAAATCTCTATAATTTTTTTTTCTCTAGATCAATGCAATCTAATTGCAGTCTTATTGATGGCCCTTACACAAAGAGTCTACTTCAATAACCATCATATTCCCTTTGTTGCACAAGTTCCTCACAATCCACCTTTGAATATTAATGCCCTTATTTGTAATATATTTTTAAAATATTTTATTCATTAAAATAGTGACAACCTTCTTCTCACCTTTATCAAAATTATTTTGAAGATGACCATTACGAAGGAAACTTTTTAACGCACAAGCTTTTTCATAAAAAATAGATAGGTAAATTACCTTCTTTACCATGCTCTGTAACTTATCTCTCTTATCCAAAGGAATTTAAAGCATCAAGTATCTTATATTTTTATCTTTCTAATATTTTAACTATTTTCTATAAAGTTACAACCCTATGTATTTTTCTAAAGTCACTATGTGTAGTACTTGGGGGACATGACTTGAAAACTAAATTATAAATTAATAATATTAATATATGTTACCCCAAGTTTCAAGAAGGGGGGACATGGAAATGGGTTTTAGGGATGGAATTCATTTTTTCCGGAGCAGGGGACGATAGATGATGACAGTCAGGACAATTATATAAAATATAGAGAGAACGATAGAGGATGGCAATCAGGACAACTATATAAAATACAGAGAGAATTTTAAATATTCATACGAAATCATGGATAAAGCAATATGCTTATATACATTATAGAACCTTAACATATAACGTTCATGTTAAATAATTTAAATTGAGAGTTCACATGAGAGTGGAAGTCAAAAACATTATCAAAATTCAAGCATTAATTTTATGAGCAGCCAAAGGATGAGTTTCAGAAGTTTCCAAGTTTCTAGGACATCCTTGTTTTCGAGACAAGTCAAACTATGTCAAAAATGCCTCCGGGTATAATTTAGTGATAATTTAAACATCACATATAAAAAGGTTAACCAAGACATGTAGAATATATACTTAATGTATTATAAGAATATGAAACCACATTAGTACAATAACTGTATTTGATAAGAGATTATACAATAAATCATATATAATTAGTTGTATTCAAACATAGGGTTGGAGCCTCATGGTGAGAGCTTCCTATGGTAAAGCATGAGGTCACAAAGTCCATTCTCAAGTTGTATGAACATAAAATCATATTAATAAAACTTATTATAGAGTCATAATACAATTGCACAAATTTTATTCATATACTTAAAATAGTAGCAAGGATATGTCAAATACATCTATCAAAATGACATGGAGATATCACAATTGATGTCTTGAAATAGATATATTTAAAATATTTATACTACTGTTTAAAGAAAATTATATAATAAGAATAAAATAAGTGTTAAAGTTTTAAATTGTAAAGCAAAATAAAATAATAAGTTTATAATTTGTTCACATTGTATCTTTGAGGTGGGGAATTCCCCGCCAAGAGTAGAACGGTAATTTATATTTTGTAAACAATGTAAATAAAATAAACTATCTTCTCAAGTGTAAATAAAATACCTATTTAAAAGTAGTTTTGTTATTAAATAAAAATTTAAACTTAGATAGTTCTAACTTATTAAAATAAATTTAAATAATTCTTTAATTAAATTAAAAAATAGTTGTTCAAAAAATTTTTATTGTAAAGTAAGTAAAACATCTTTATGTAGTAAATAACAATATATCTTAATAGTTGTACAGTAAAGTAAAATAAATTGTATACCAATTTTACTACTATAATTACCTCAGCCTAGAAAATAGAAAAGCAAACCAAAAACTATTCTAACCAACATGCAGACACACATAGATAGCAATCACCTACTTTTGTGTGTGCAATGGTGAGCCGATAGGAGATGTGATTTTGCCTTAAAAAAAAGCTGAAAAATATCTAGAGAGCAAAAAGATTAAAACGATTCATTTTCCTTGCACACATTCATTTCCTCATAAAACACCTCCATTCACAAACTTTTTTAATAATGATACAAAATTATGATATTGCTACGAGAATTCAAGTGTGTAGATTTTTTTGTCAAACTCATTAACCCATGTTTCTTGAGTAGTGGTTCACAAGAACCCATTTTCAAAAACTTGAGCAAGTGTTATGTCTTATGAACCATTGATTAGAAATCCTCTTGAACATCGTCTATCTATGCAATGAGTTCTAAGTGTTTCTTGCATTCTCATGAGAGAAGGGTTCTTATGAACCACTACTTTTTAAACATGGGTCAATGAGTTTGACTCAGAAAACTACACAATTGACTCTTGATAGCAATGTCATAATTTGACTTGTTATAGAAAATATCTCTAACCTATTAATTGGTGAGGTCAAGGGGATTTCTAGTGAATGGTTCACAATATATAACACTTGATGAAGGTTTTGCAAATGGGGTTGCAAGAAAGTGTTCTTAGCTATAGAGAAAACTTTGTAGTTAAACATGCTTGAGCTAGAATAGTACTGGGATAGGTGACCTCTTGGGAAATCATAGTGCTTTATTTCTATGAGAATCACCTAGATACAATAAGTATTAACTGTTCCATTCATTCTGATGAAAGATGGGCTGGTATGATCCACTACTTATAAAACATGAATCAATAGACATGCTTCTGGACATCAACACTGATATTGCCAATGGTGACTCTTTCCAATATGCTAGAATCAAACTGGCGGCTATTAGGAAGATTCCTAAGAAAATAAACTTGAAAGCATTAGGCGCGAAGTGGGTTCAGGAATTGGAAATTGAAGAAGAAACATTTTACTACGGAGGTGTAGAAAGAGAAACCACGCAACCTCAAATTCCAATTTTCCCCCTAGAATCGTGGACACTTGGATTCCTAAACGAAGGGAAACGAAGGATATGGCTAGAGCAGACTCACCTCTAGGGTCTTCGATGTCAACAGATATAAGACCCTGTAACCAAACTGCAGAAACTCAAAGAGTCATTCTTTCATCTGGTTTGGAGATCCGACTTAATCCTCATCATGAAGAAAACACAAATCATGCGAATGCAAGGAAAAATGATGCCACAGAGTCTGAATCCATTACTAAATTGGCATGTACAGAGGCGCCTGGAGTGACAATTATCAGTCATATTAAGTGTGATGCGAGTCTGTTAAAATTTCCTAATGAATCCCTCAATATACCACCCGAGACCACATGTGACATAGTGGAGACAATGAGGAAATATCCTAGTGATCCCACAAGATCACATTGCAGAATGGTCTTAAAAGAAAACCAAGATGATAAAGGCTTTGGAGACACGTTGACAGAAACCCGAAGCCAGTCCCTAGCACTTGAATCAATGCAATTGAAATAGGTTAGGGCAGTGTACCAAGAACTTCTACAAAAGAAAATGTTCCAGGATAAAAAATCTGAAATTCTCTCAAAATCTAAGGGAGAAAACTCCTCCCTTGGAAAATGATGATAATTATGGTGTTTGGTCTAGGTCAAACTTGCCCCCATTGTCATGGGTCTCATCAAGAGGCTGATAGTTACATTTCTCATAGATCATATTTGCTTCAGTTACATGGACTGTCATTTTTTTTGCGTTAATCGAGGCTGGGGACCATTTTTCTTGCCTCCTTATTGGTTGTTATGATTTTTTGTGTTTAGAAGAATGACCAGACTGCTTCCATCCCACGTCCATCGAATGAATACAGATGGTTTAATATCATATCATAATGTTTAATTGAATATAATTCATATCTCAAATGGATCAAACGTTCAAATGTTGGTATTATATTAGGGTTGTCTATGAGTATGGGTGGGAGGTTTTCTTAACCTGGTTTTTTTCTTCTACCGCTTTGTTGAACTAGGTTTTTTTTTTGTATAAGTTAAACTTGATTAATAAAACTTTTTGGCCTCGAACTTTTAGTAATAAAAAAAAAATCAAGTATATATGACTATAAAAAATGATGGAGTTTGGAGTTTTATCAACACACATCCCAATGCATTCAAGACCTCAAGACATAATTTTAGCTAACTTTAATATTCATTTTTCTAATATTTTAACTATTTTCTAAAAAGTTACAACCTTATGTATTTTTCCGAAGTCACTATGTGTAGTACTTTGGTGGACAAGACTAAAAATATTATTTTCTATGGACTTTTTCACAGTACTTGTAGATGCTATCATTAAAATAGTTTTAAAATTAAACTAAAGTATAAAATAATAATATTAATATATGTTACCCCAAGTTTCAGGAAGGGGGGACATGGAAATGGGTTTGGGGGATGAATTTTTTTTCCCAGGGGACAATAGAGGATGGCAATTGGAACATTATATAAAATAGAGAGAATTTTAAATATTCATATGAAAACATGGATAAAGCATGCTTATGTACATTATAGAATCTTAGCATATAACATTTGTGTTAAATAATTTAAATTGAGAGTTCACATGATAGTGGAAGTCAAACACATTATCAAAATTCGAGCATTAATTTTAATCCTAAACTTAAAATAGTAGCAAAGATATGTCAAATACATCTATCAAAACGACATGGAGATATCACAATTAATATCTTTATATAGATATATTTAAAATATTTATATTACTTTTAAAAGAAAATGATATAATAAGAAAAAAATAAGTATCAAAGTTTTAAATTGTAAAGTAGAATAAAATAATAAGTTTATAATTTATTCACATTGTATCTTTGACGTGAGGAATTCCCCCACCAAGAGTAGTCTATAGGAGGTGAACTATAATTTTATATTTTGTAAACAATGTAAATAAAATAAACTAAGTCTCAAGTCTAAATAAAATAATTATTTAAAAGTTTTTTTTGTTTTTAAATAAAAATTTGAACTAAGATAGTTCTAACTTATTAAAAAAATTTAAATAATTTTTTAATTAAATTAAAAAATAGTTGTTAAACAAAATTACTCTAAAGTAAGTAAAACATCTTTATGTAGTAAATAAAAATATATCTTAATAGTTGTAAAGTAAAATAAATTGTATACCAATTTTACTACTATAATTACCTCAGCCTATAGAATAGAAAAGAAAACTCAAAACTATTCTAACCAACATAACTAGCAATTACCCGGTTTTGTGCGTGTAATGATAGGAGATGTGATTTTGCCTTAAAAAAATGCTGAAAAATATCTAGAGAATGAAAGGAGCTATTTTCCTTCCAGACATGTTTTTCCTCATAAAACACCTCCATTCACAATTTTTATTTTATAATGATACAAATTATGATATTGCTACTTGAGTGTGAATTTTTGAGTCAAACTCATTAACCCATGTTTCGTGAGTAGTGGTTCATAAGAACCCATGTCTCATGTGAATAAATAGAACACTCAGCACTCAATAAATCTAGGTGAAGCTCACATAGGTGAAATTCTAGGACTTCTTGGGAGGTCATCCATCCTAGTACTACTTCATCTCGAGTGCACTTAACTAGTTTCTTCTATGGTTAAGCCCACTATGCTTTGAACCCCACTTGAAAAACCTTTAGCAAATATTGTACCTTATGAACCATTCATTAGAAATCACCTTGATCTCACCAATTGATAAGTAGGATATATTTTTTTATAACAAGTCAAATTATGATATTGTTATCAACATTCAATTGTGTAGGTTTTTTTGTCAAATTCATTAACCCATGTTTCATGAGTAGTGGTTTACAAGAACCCATCTCTAATGAGAATTAATGGAACACTTAGCACTCATTTCTTCTAGTTGATGCTCATAGAGGTGAAGAACTAGGAATTCCCGGGAGGTCACCCACCCCAATACTATTCTACCTTGAGGGTGTTTCACTGTAGAGTTTCCTCCATGCTTAAGCTCACTATTATTTGCAACCCTATTTGAAAAACTTTCAGGAAGTGTTGTACCTTATTAACCATTCATTAGATAGCCCCTTGAGCTCAACAATTGATAAGTAGAAGATACTTTCCATAGCATATCAAATTATGATTTTACTATCATGATTCAACTGTGTAGGTTTTTTATTCAAACTCAATGACCGATGTTTCATGAGTAGTGGTTCATAAGAACCCATCTCTCATGAGAATGAATAGAACACTTAGCACTCATTGCATCTAGGTGATGTGTGTGAGGTGACTTCTTAGCAAGTCATGCATCCCAGTACTACTCCAACTTGAGCACACTTAACTACAAAGTTTCCTCCATGGTTAAACCCACTCTACTTGCAACCCCATTTGAAAAAACTTCAACAAGTGTTGTGCCTTATGAACCATTTATTAGAAAGACCTTTGAGCTCACTAATTGATAAGTAGGAGATATTTTCCACATTAATTTAGAATATGATATTGCTATCAAGGTTCAAATGTGTAGTTTTTTGTGTTAAACTCATTGACCCATGTTTCATCAGTAGTGTTTCACAAGAACCCATCTCTCATGAGAATGAATGAAACACTTAGCACTCATTGCATCTAGATAATGTTTATAGAGGTGAAGAATGTGGACTTCCTAGGAGGTCACCCATCCTATTATTACTCCAGCTCCACTGTGATTAACTATAGAGTTTCCTCCATGGTTAAGCTCATTCTACTTCCAACCCCATTTGTAAAAACTTCAGCAAGTGTTATGCCTTATGAAACACTCATTAGAAATCCTCTTGAGCATCAGCTAGATGTAATGAGTTCTAAGTGTTCCATTTATTCTCATGAGAGAAGGGATCTTATGAACTACTACTCATGAAACATGGGTCAGTGAGTTTGACTCAGAAAACTACACAATTGACTCTTGATAGCAATATCATAATTTGACTTGTTGTAGATTCAAATATCTCTGACTTATTAATTGGTGAGCACAAGGGGCTTTCTAATGAATTGTTCACAAGGCATAACACTTGTTAAAGATTTTGTAAATAGGGTTGCAAGAATAGTGTTCTTAGTCATAGAGGAAACTTTGTAGTTAAGTGTGCTTGATCTAGAGTAGTACTGGGATAGCTGACCTCCTCGGAAGTCTTGGTTCTTTACCTCCATGAGCAACACCTAGATGAAATAAGTGCTAAGTGTTCCATTCATTCTGATGAGAGATGGGTTAGTGTGACCCACTACTCATGAAACATGGGTCAATGAGTTTGATTCGAAAAACTACACAGTTGAATCTTGATAGTAATACCATAATTTGACTTGTTATGAAAAATATATCCTATTTATCAAATGATAGGAAGTGTTAAATGAAATCAGGAGCCCTACAACTATTAATAAGTCTTACATTAAAATTCCATGGCACATGAAAAGTGAATTGTGATGAGGAAAAGTGTGTGGGAATCGTTAATATATACTATTAAGAAAGATAATATTTTTAAATTTCTAAAATAATAAATAAATAATCATCTTTTGTATTAATTAAAGAAATAAAAAATTAAAATCTATAATCATAATATCTTCAAATATTTTAAATAATAAATAAAAATCATCTTTAACCAATTTCATTAGATTTAAAATTGAAATATATTTAAAATAAATATTTTTTGTATTAACATAGTTCAAGAAACTCAGTTACATCATTACCTTATATAGTATCCAGATTATATTAGAACTTTAGATATACTATCATTGTATCTCATCATGAAATTACATATAATTAGTTGTAACTGTTAATACAAAAAAAAAACACATTTCTCCCTTTACTGATCAGCATCTTGTTTTTGCAACAACTGATAGAAACCAAAAAAAAAGATATAGCAAAAGAAACCATTTCTCCTTTTAACTATGTGTATTAGGCATTGATATCCTTTTATCATCAATATGTAGATCTTTAATGAACTATTTTAGGTTCTCTAGCTCTCTCTTTTAGAACTTGTCTTTATGGATGGAAAAATACTGGCATGAAACAATATCTTCTTTGTGGATCAAGATTCGACCTTCCCTCACGAGTCATGAATCTTTCCCTAGATATCTCTAAGGCAGCAGCAACCTGTGACATGATATGAAAATGGGTGAGTTTACATCCAAACTCAGTAAGTTGTCTCCTTTTTTGAAAGATCTCTCAATTCCTTGCTTTCCACAAAAACTAAAGAATTTCACATGTTAGGACATACCAAAATGTGTTCATATTCAAATCAAAAGCCTCAACATAGCCAACTAAGATTTCAAACCAAGACAGGCCAAGCCTACTATTCCACTCAATAGCGGACCCAAACAAAATAGACCAGATACCTTGAGCAAAAGCACAATAAAAAAATAAGTGCTCAAAAGATTCAGGAACAAAACAAAAATCACACCAAATAGGATCTCCTAGGATATGAGGAAGAGTATTACCGATGACAAGTTTCTTTAAAAGAAATAACCATCTAAAATAAGCTTTCTTTGGTTCACAAGGGGAGTGCCAGAAAAAGTTAAAGAAAATTTGCCACTTGGGGACAGAGATATCCAACCCCTAGCCACGGTTCACCCTCTCAAAAATATTAGACTCATCTTTTAACGTAGTGTAAATCTGTTTAGTAGAAGTCTTATTGAGATCACTGACATCCCTCCATTTAGTCCATTGCATGAATTGTGTATTGTTCATACATCTTCCAAGAAAGAAATGGCCAACTTCTTTAGATATAATAGAGTATGTCTTTTTTCTGTGTGTTAGGGATGTGATATTTAGTAGATAGTTCATCCCAATACCCTAGTTGATTGTCAATCACAACATCTTGCACAAGAGAAATGCCATATTTTTCTTGTAGAGTAGCTTTGAGTTAATGCCAAGGGTTTTCCATTAGTCTTAGCCCCTCACCAAACTGACCTATCCAACATGGAGTATGTAGGAGGATGACCACTGGCTCCCCTGAATAGCATAAGGTTCCTCACTTGAATCCAAGATTTCCATATTGAATGAAAGACCTTGGAGCCAAAAACTAAGAGACTCATGTTCCCCATCACCGTATCACATAGAGGCACACTTTCCCACCCTTTACCTTTCTTAATTCCAGATCTAAAAATATTGTTCCTGACTAGGACCTTCCATGGCTCATTACCTGTCATAGCTTGGGTTATCCACTTGGAGGCCAACGCCATACCTTGAGCTTTTAGGTCCTTAATGCCCAGACCCCCTTTATTTTTTGGCATGCAACACCACTCCAATTTAACACAGTGTCTCTTCTTATTCCCAAGCCCATTAGACCACATACAATCTCTCATAATCCTTTCTAAATTACCAGTTTGATAATTGGAGAATAGCCAAGTTGAGGAGAAGTATATGATGAGATGACAAGACTTTTTGCACAATTTGGACTCTCCTGACCAAAGATAGCATATGATTTTTTCATTTAATGTATTTCTTCTCAATCTTGGAGTAGAGCGAGTTGTACATGTCCTTGAGAGATGGTTCAATAGAAAATGGAATGCCTAGGCATCTGAAAATATCATTAGGCCCTACCCACGTCCAACCTTTCCTTTCAAGCCATTCTGGGGGAGAGGGAGACCACCGAATGACATAGGACTTATAAGGAGCCACTTTAGGCCTAGAATCATCACAAAATAATTGGAGCCTATTATTCATATTATCAAAGTTATCTTCATCCATTATGATAAACAAAGCAGTATCATCTGCAAACTATGCATTAAGCAGTGGTTCCTTATTAGGAAGGGTACTACCTTTGACAGGGGGCCCAAGTTGGGGTGCTTGGAGGATATAAAATAAAGTATCAATATCAATTACAAATAAGGCCAGTGCAATTGGACAACCTTGTCTAATAGACCTTTGGAGAATAATTCTATCTGAGAGCTCCCCATTAGCATCAATGACTGTAGAAGAATCCTTAAGAAGAATATTGATCCACTTGCAAAAATATGGGGGAAAACCAAATGCTTCCAACATTCCCATAACAAATGGCCACTCAATCCTATCATATGCTTTCTTGAAATCTAGCAAAACCATAACTACATTCTTCTTTTCACTCCTAGCCCAGTTTGTTGCTTCCTAGCTAGTAATCAGATTCTCCAAGATGAACCTACCTCTTATGAATCCAGTCTGGGTTGGGGATATAAAATCATTCAATAAACCTCCTATCCTCCTAGCCAGAACCTTAGCTATCACCTTATAGGATAGATTCAAAAGTGTGATAGGTCTCCAATTTTTAACTAGAGACTTGTCACCATCTTTAGGAAGAAGTTTTATAACATGTCTGTTAATGTCAACACAAAGTGATCCTTGTCTGAAGGCCTCATCATATAATTCCAAAAGCTCTGGTCCAATCCATTCTAGGTTGTGCTTGTAAAATTTAGCAGGGAGGCCATCGGGTCTGGGGGCTTTGTCATTAGCAAGAGACTTAACTATATTTTCTATTTCTTCCAGAGATAGTGGCATATCAAGCCTCACAACCTCCCTATCATGGATCTTTTTAGGAATCAATTTAAGGCATTCCTCTAGTTTCTTCTTATTATGGTCATCAAATTCTGAGGTAAATAATTCCTTATAGAAGTTATAGAAGGCTTCTTTGATATTGTGCAAATCCATTGAAAGCTCCCCATTAATCTGAATACCCTCAATAAGCTCTCTTTTATGCTTGGCTCTAATGATGTTGAAGAAATATTTAGAACCCTTATCACCACCCTTCATCCTAGCTCTAGTCTTCTGCTCTTTGATCTTATACTGCTCAATATTCCTTAATTGACATTTGACCTCTTTAATCTTCTCCTCTAGTTGAGGGTCGTGTCCTTTGTATTGCAGTTATTTTTCAGTGGTGTTGAGAGTGTTTGGAAGGGCCTATTCTTCCTTAGTCATGGAAATAGCTTTGTGTTTCCCAACAATCTGGTACATTTCCTCCAAGTCTCCACTAGGTGACTCCACATATTAACTTGATTCATACCTTGATTACAAAACTTACAAAGACTAGTAACCATTCTGACAACATCATCAGTCTCTTCATCATTCAGCAATGAGGTATTGAGTTTAAAACTAGTTTTTTTCTTAATAAGGATGGTATCCCCATCACTATCTAAAAATATTTTAGCATATATTGGGTGGTGAGCTGACATAGAGGAAGGGGAAACACACACAAGGGCCTATCCATTCTTCTTATCAAAAGAAAATATGGATTCTTCTGCATAAATTTTATCCAACCAATAGTATACTCTTTGTTTCCCAGCTTGATTATTGCACCATGTAAACCATATATTTGAGAAAGAGTCCTTTTTGAGGCTGAGAGGATCCTCAATCCTAAATTTCCTCTTAAAGTTGGATGAAAGGAACCTTTCATTGCCTTTCCAACAATGAGAATTACCCCCACACTTATCTTCTCTATTCTCCACCATGTTGAAATCCCCAACAAAAATCCAGTGACCTTTGGGTAGGCCATTGGATAGCCATTCCCATAAGGTATCATCATCTCTATAATCATTTAGGGCATAAATGTTGCATACCCTAACTAAGGTGTCCTTGTGGTTAAAGGTGACCCACATAGCTCTATGACAAGGTGAAGACCCATGAGAGTTAACTTTGTCAGCCCATTGAGGTCCTACCAGAATGGCAGTGCCTCCTTTACCTCTAGGATGATTAGAGTGAAAACCCATAGCCTTATCCTAGATAAATTTCAAAATAAGCTTGGAAAGCAAAAACCTAAAATCTCTTGCGGACATACAATATCTTTTTCTCTGAGAATGTTAAACCATTTTTTAACCATGTACTTCCTATCAAACATCTTGAGCCCTCTCACATTCCAACTGTGTATGTGCATCACTGGGGTAATGTTTTGGAGTTATTGTACAACCTATTAAAACAATCTGGCATACTCTTCCTAGCATTCCTACTATCATTAGATAGAGACTGCCTCTCAACAATCTTCCTTTTCTTTATTAATGCCCTGGAATTGAGCTCAATGAATGGCTCCTCACTTGTGGGTGCTACTATCTCATCACTAATTTTAGTCCCTCCCCCTACTTTAAGGGTTCTTGGTGTGTCCTTACCTCTATTAAGGGTTTCACTAGAGTTCCTCCTAATATTCTCTGCTTTTTCATTGATATAACTTAAAGCAAGTTGTTGGGCATTCAGCTTGGGTGGCAGAAGAGATTGTTCATCACCCTTGACATTACTTATTACAAGACTGTTACCTTCTTGACAGTCAGCTAGGGTATCATGAACACCACTAATTATGGTTAGTCTCACTATAAAGTCATCTTCAAATAAAGGATTATACAAACTAACAAAGCCTCCATTATTAGGTTTATCTATGCTAGTATCATTACCAGCATCCACATTTGGTTCTTGACAAGATTTATTTCCATCACCCACTTCATCAACCCTAGGCTCATTACCACACTTGTCAATTTTATTATCTTTAATCTCTAGTCTATCTTCTTTACCATTAGTTTTTAAATTGCTATCAAATTTAGGGTTCTAAGAATTTCATAGGGTCAAGAAATCCTTTTTAGAGTGGTCATTCTTTTTACAATGAAAGCAAGACCCTAAGTCTCCTAACAATGAAATTTCCCAAGAGAACTTCTCATCTTCTAAGTCTATCAAAATGATATCCGAAAATTCAATTTCGGGCTCAAGGGAAAGCAAGATTCTCACATTAAGGTGAGGTAATGTGTATCTAGCCTCCTCAAAATAGAGCCAAGGGGTTGGATAATATGGGATATAAAAGGCCAGAACTCTGGTTGAAGGTTTTTAATTTCAATCTAGTGGGGTACTGAACATGCCACAACTTGTTCAATCTTACCTTTGGCCAACCAGTGGAAGGCCCTAAATATGGAGCAACTCACATTCCAGTGTTTCATTTTAAGCACTCTTTCCTGCATAGCATGTGACTTAAAGAAAACAACAAACAATCCTTGCTGAATCATTCTGTAAAAACTAACTTGAATTCCTAATTTCTTCCCCCAAATATGAGAAATCCAATCACCAAAGAATTTCCTTGAAGGCAAAGACTCCTTGTCTAAGAAAACAAAAAAAATAGCAACTTCTTTAAGACGTAACTATTCTTTCCTAATGGCTTTAACCATGTCCTCATTAGGAGGGTATATGCAAAAAATTGGGGGACCAAAAAGGTGCCACTTTGCTTTCTGGTCCCCCATCTACCATAGTGCATACGCACTAAAGCACATGTGCCCTATAGGGTGCCCACACTGTGGCTTGGGTTTCCCAAGCCTTAGGCTTGGACAATCTAAAGCAAAGCGCATGTTCCCTATAGGGTGCACATGCTTTGTAAAACACTAAAAAGTGTTTTTACAAAGTGTGTGTGCCCTATAGCATGCATGCGCTTTGTAAAACACTAAAAAGTGTTTTTACAAAGCGTGTGTGCCCTATAGCACGCACGCACTTTGTAAAAACACTATATAGTGTTTTTTTCCTTTGGGAAAACCCATTTTCTTTCCACAAACATGTGTTTACAGCTAATAAGGGCTTCCCAAGCATGCATGCAGAATGCATTTGAATGGATAATTCATTTCTTTCCATTGATCCATCAATTTTCATAGAGAATGGCTCCACGACATCAACAAGCTCGATCCAGAAGAAGAGGTAAGTGTTTTTACAGCCCATGTCTCTTATTTATTTTAAAATTTTAGTTTTGAAGCAATTTGTTTTGTTAAAATTTGTGTGTAATTAAAATTTTAAAATCCAATTTTTTTAATTGCTAGGAAGAAATAATCTCCCTCAAACAAACCCTTCGTCTCCTCATGAAGAAATGAATGAAGAAACAAATGAAGAAAATAACCAAGAAAATGAGCCTCAATTACCTCCACTAATCAAGAAACCTCCTCCTGGAATACAAGAAAATTTGATCAAATGAAATTGAAAGATGGAAAAAATAATTAGAATCTTTAATTAGGAGGTTAAAAGATTCTATTGGTACAAATCTTGGAAGGGAAAGACTTGCAAAATCATTGGAAGCAATCTTGACCCATGTAGGCTCGGTTAGTGGGAAAATTAATTTATGGCAGGATAAAAAAGAAGAACAAAAACAATATTATGCAAATAAATTATCTTATGCAGACATAAAAAGGAAAAAAATCACAAAAGATGACATTTGCAAACTCTTTAAAAAACTAGGGGACATAGATACTCTTAGAACTAAAATAAGGAGGTTCCCAATTCATTGGTGCTTAAATGAAGACATTAAAAACAACTTTTGGGAGAGATGGTGAATGGTCTTTGATTCCCCTCGTTGTAAAAATCATGAGGTTCCTATATATTTCTTGAGGAAACTCTATTGCGATTTTGTACTCAAGGAGGTGCCAAATTATTTTGACTATCTAGATTTTCAGGGTAGAGGAGGGGGGTTATCATTTGATAGAGTAGGGGCACATCAGGACCCTAACGTACCTAGGGTTCCTATTGGCAAGCCACAGGAGGATCATGTTAGTATTCCTTCCATTGTGAAGAAACATGTAGAGGTGGACAAACCAGACGCGATTAGTGCTCTGACAGAGACTCTCATTCAGTGTGCCACTCCTTTAGTTGAGGGTGACCATGTTCAATCTTCAAGGGGGCATATTTATTAGTCATGTGGATACTTCTGCATATTTGGTACTACCGAGAGAGAGGAAGAGGATTTTGGACTGATGACTGATGATTTTCTAAATATGACATTTTGCATTGACACACAGGTAAATATTTCCAAGCTCATTAAATTACTTTGATCATATTTCGTTTATAAAAGAATAACTAATTAATTTAGTATCTATTGATTATGATCAAATTTTAGGGCAAGAGTGTCGGTGGCGGTGGCAGTGGCGATGATCCTTGTGTCCCCTTCTACACATCATCATCAATTCCACAAGTATGTATCGAATAAAACATTTTATTGAATATATTTGATTATTATGTAATTATATGAATAATTGTATCATAACTTATTGTAAATGTGCATTAGACGTTCATTGGTGGACCGTCGACATTCACAACAAACAATGAAGGGCACCATGCCACTTTCCTTGAGGTATCTTTATTTGCATGTTAATTTGATTTACTTGATTATATTTAATTAATAAATGAATGAATAACTAAATTACTAGACAAATTATGATCAAAATCGAGAGGCACAATGATCACATTCTTTCACCTGGCTTTGTGATGTCATCATTGAGTCCACAAGTATATATGTAATAATGCATTATAATTTACATGTCAGTAGTACATTCTTATATGAATGGTTATCTTATAATTTTCCATGTACATGTACACTAGTTGAATGTTGGAGCTTCGACATCGACACCGCACATTGAAGGACATGGTGGAACCTTCACATAGGTATCGTTTACTCATTAGTAGGGTTGTAAAAAATATATATGTAATCTTGATAACTGCATAATAATTTTTTTGTTTCATTTTCAGTTATTGACATCAGAGACTCCTCCTTCTATTTATGATACTTTGGATCGTGGAGTAGCTACAGCAGTAACTAGTTCTGAAGCACTAACTGAGGTATGAAAGAGATCACTTAATTTTAATTGTTATTTTAATAGTTTGTATTAAATTTTATAATGATATTCATGTATGTATTTTAATTATTATTTTGATCATTGTTGGAGGGACTTATTACTCTAGATCATCAGCATGTGCCTTTGGTGGATGTACATAGTGACTATTTGCTAGCGGTAAGCAAATATTGTATTTTATGTTATTGTATAATTCATTTTTTATGTATATTAGTTATTGATGCTTAAATTTTGTTTTATTAGCTCGAGCTACAAAAGAGTCTAGACAAGAGGACGAGTGAGCACACTCGAAAGACTACAACATCCACTGCATCTCCATCGATGCGACGATTGAAGATAGCTCGGGATTTGTTTTCTTCCCCTGGCTGGAAAGGACTAGAATAGGGATATAGATTATATGCCTATATGGCATTAGTGGACATTTTTTTTTGTATATTGTATAAGTGATACATTGTACATCCATTTGGCTTTGAGGAAGCCAGCTTAACTATATTGAATATATTTAATGTATGACATTATTGGACATACATATTTGGCTTCATGCCCTACAAATATATATTTTTTATGTTTTAGGTATGCAATTCATGTGTTTGGTGTATTGATGTATACTAATTTATGTTTATGTGGATGTCTTATGCTTTGTAAATTTCTCATGCCTTATAGTTATGCTTGTATGTTTATCGATGTATATTGTTACTGTCACCCTAAGGAGATTAACTCAACAACATTCACTATCACCCTAAGGAGACTGACACTCCTTGTTACTGTAAACTTTGACAACATTCACTACCACCCTAAGGAGACTAACTCAACTAAAGGATTCTACAAACAACTTGGAATCCACTCAAGGAATTAACCTCACTCAAGGATCTAGTTGAGTTCTCTGACTTTGTAAGTCACTCTCACAACCATACTACTCAAATTCACTTCCTTGTTTCCTTGTTCAAATGCCTTCTAGCATCAACTCTATCCTAGGCCACCTAGTGCACCTAGTGCCTCCACCATGCCAAAACTATAACTATACCTCTCACCTTGTTCCCAGCACCATAAATAATCTTATCATGGTCTATTTACCATGTTCCAACTTCCCATTCACTCCCATTAATTCAACTTCAACCATTTCTCTTCTATAGCCTTTCTAGGTCTGTCTAGTAGCCCTTCACACCCTGAAATTAGTAATTTACTCACAAAATCCCCAAAAAACCTAGCAAGGTATTTACATTTTCAAATACCCTTTTCAAATTTATTAAACTCATAACAACCTCAAGTTTCTACCATTTGAGTAGTGAATAATCTCTCCACCCTCTAGTTCTCCATCTAGGCCTAATTAGCTTTTGCTCAAAGAAGAAACTCTTATCCCTGCTTATCTCTAGGACTCAAAGGCTTGAAACACTCTTCTTAGACCTTCCAAGACATAATATTTTTAAACTCTTAAAGTCCCACCATTCATCAAACTCCCAAATCAATAAACCCTTATTTCTAGGGTCTATAACCTAGGATTTTAGGGAAACTACCCTTACCTACAACTCACAACCACACTAAAGGTTCTAACACCTTCCCCTGCATCCACATAGACCATTTAAACCATCCCTTACCCAATCCCTTCATCAAGCATCTTCCAGGCATGACTGGTGCTTATCAAATACACCCTTCGTTGTATGTGTTCATTGGGCCTGCCATTGTTCCTTCCCACCACCTTTGCTCCTTCCCTACACTTAAAGTCATATGAAATGCATGAAATATATAGAAGGCATCTCCCACCAATCTAAAATTAACACAAGGGTGGGAGTGCCCTTACATTTTAGGGAATTTCAACCCTTAGTTGCTGACTGTACCCCTGCACCAGTCACTATCAATACACCAGTTAAATCCTTGGTGTTGTCAGTGATGAAGGTAATGAAAAGATATTATAGCCAAATCAAAACAAATGAAAATAAACATTCCTATATCAAACTAAATAGGGATCACATTTAAATCAAGTACAATAATTCACTGTTGTTGATATACCTGTAGGCCAGTGGAATACCAATGTGCAGAGAAATTTTGATTTTATTGATTCAAGCTAATACAAACTCAATCCATTTCAGATCAACAACATTCTCACCCTGTTCACTCATGTGGATCCCTTCCAAATAGACTCAAATCTTCCAAAAGACCGACTGGAACCTACAAACTAACTTCTAACTGTCCCCTAATTGACTGATTGTTAATGACAAACACTAGAATTAGTTGTCAAGTTGACAACAAAAGTTGTCAACTCGACAAACCAACACCCTTTTCCCACTCTAACTACTTATAAAAGGTTTAGAGACAACCTTTACAAACCAAACTAACTTAGACTTCCTACTAACCCCTACTAACTCCAATTAAGCCCTATTTGGCTTATATTGCCAATATATGCAATTTACAAGATTGTTCACATTTAGGGATTTTAACACTATGTAAAGGCTCTAATGGCCTTAGTACATATTTATAGACCCTTATAGGTTATTTCCATCAACCCCTAAGCTAGGATCAATACATAACCATTCCTAGTGACCCCTAGGTACCTTTTAGGCTTATTAGTGCCATTAAGGATTACATTTAAGATTGGATTACAATATGATCAATACATGATCCAAATAACATTCCATGATCCAAATACATGATCAAATTAAAAAATGGACCACAAGTCCTTTTCAATCTAAATACATATTTGCACTCATCCTCCTACTCACCCCAGAGTGGTTGGCAGCATTCGAATGACTGTGTGTGCCAAACAAGGTTGTTAGTAGCATTTACCTAGTCATTTAGAGCTATTGGAACAAACGGTTTGATGCTACAACCGATGTTTGAAAGATACACAATGTTGGTCATTTGAACTAAGGAACACTATGAGTTTTGACATCGATCAAGAATGTGTTGCCAAATTTAAATGAAATTAAATCTCTGAAAACTGAGATAGGCTATTGTAGGCCTCGGCAATATAGTCTCATAGCACCTAATGTCTCAATGCTACCTTGCATGAGCTCTGAGATATGACCTTGTTAATATTGTCAATTTTATGCTGAAGGGACCTCGAGAGACACTTCGACCCAGAGTGGTCACTGGCATTTGAATGATTATGTGAGGAAATTGAGGTTGCCCCTAGCATTTACCTGACCATTCAGAGTTGTTGGAATAGACGGTTTGATGCTACGACTGGCGGTTTGAAAGATACGCAATGTTGGCCATTTGAACCGAGGAACACTAATTTTTGACATCGACCAAGAATATGTTGCAAAATTTAAAAGAACTTGAATCTCTAAAAACTGAGACAATTTATTGTAGGCCCCGACAACATGGTCCTGTAGCACCTAATGGCTCGATGCTACCTTGCACGAGCTCTGAGATATGACCCCATAAAGATCGCCGATTTCATGCTAAAGGAACCTTGAGGGACACTTCGGCCCGAAGTCATCGGCGGTGTTTGAATGACTATGTGAGCCAAAAAAGGTTGTCAATACCATTTACCTGACCATTCAGAGCTGTTGGAATAGACGGTTCGATGCTACAACTGACGGTTTGAAAGATACACAATGTTGGCCGTCTGAACTAAGGAACACTTTGAGTTCTGACATCGACCGAGAATGTGTTTCAAAATTTAAATGAAATTGAATCTCTAAAAATTGAGATAGGTTATAGTAGGCCGTGGCAACACAATCCTGTAGCACCTGATAGCTCGATGCTACCTCACATGAGCTCTGAGATATGACCCCGTAAAGATCATTGATTTCATGTTGAAGGGACCTTGAGGGACACTTCAACCCAAAGTCATTAGTGGTGTTCGAATGACTTTTTGTGGCAAATGAGGTTTCCCCTAGTGTTTACTCGGCCATTTGGAGCTATTGGAATAGACGGTTCGATACTACGACTGATGCTTTGAAAGATACGCAATGTTGGCCATTTGAACTAAGGAACACTGTGAGTTTTGACATCGACTGAGAATGTGTTGCCAAATTTAAACAAACTTGAATCTCTAAAAACTGAGATAGGTTATTGTAGGCCCCGGCAATAGGGTCTCGTAGCAGTTGATGGCTTGATGCTACCTCACATGATCTCCAAGATATAACCTTGTAAAGATCATTGATTTTATACTGAAAGGACCTTAAGGGACACTTCAATCTAGAGTTGTCAATGGTGTTTGAATGAATATGTGTGGAAAATAAGGTTTCCACTAGCGTTTACCCACCAATTCAGAGGTGTTGGAATAGACGGTTCGATGCTATGATCGACGGTTTGAAAGATATGCAATGTTGGTTGTTTTTACTGAGGAACACTTTGAGTTTTGACATCGATCAAGAATGTGTTGCCAAATTTAAACGAACTTAAATCTCACCAGCGAGATGCAGGGGGCTTTATATTTTATGATCTTGTCTAAAGTATGAAGGGCCCATGATTCATAAATAAAGTGCAACTAGCAAAGATATGAATAGAAAAGATAATCAGATCTTAACAGTGTGAAAGACAATAGCTATGTACATAAGCCCATGAGTATGCTAGATTCTTTGATGCATACATAAAAACTTAAGGTGAATTGACTGTGAATTTATTACACTTTGCAAAATTCATTCTACTTGTATTATTGAAAGGCATCAAAGATTATCAAAGATTATCAAATATTTTCAACTATATATGATCTCAACCTTACAACCATCACTATGTCATGTTGGCACTACCATCATTATGTCTCGTTGGCATTTAGCAGGAACTATGCTGCAATGCAGCTCTTGCTAGAGATGGTTCACATTTTTGGGAGAACTAAACATGAGAAAGTGGGCGAGGTCAGCTTTTTCAAATAAAGTTTCAGAGTTGTGAAAGTGCAAACATGAAAGAGAGTGGTTTTTTTCTTTCCTTCATTTATGTTAGTTTACTAGGTACCAATGAATCCCCAAGAGAATGACCCTCCATGAGAGATGTAGCCAGGGCCTTGGAGAGCCTCAACACATCTTTGACAGGAAATATCACACCCACCCAATACTAATTCTACTGCATTATTAGCATCAGATAGTACAAGTCATACATTTTATATATTTTGAGTTTCATCAAGTAATTTCAGTGTGTAATATATTTTCTGTCACTTCTTCTCATTATTTGTAGAATTTTAAGAACATTGGTTTGTTTTGCTGGTTTTAGTGGCAGAAATTATTGAATAAAATTTTATTAAAAGAGTACAAATAAAAAGAAATAAATAGCTGAAATGTTTATTGAGTTCTAAGGAAGCTACTCAATTACTTTTATTTTGCACTAGGTAAAGTGAAGTTCTAAGGCCATTTTCAAGCTAATAGTGAAATTTATAACAAAATTTGCATGATACATTTACAACTATAATTATAAGGCTCAATGTTCGAAGAAGTTAAAAAAAAATTAACAAAATAATTATTACGAAGAAAGACATGTTTAGGAAACACCAAACTTTCTCTCCACGATGGTCCATAGGTTGGGAATCATTTGATTAGATCAGATGAAATTAAACATCATATATTTTATGGTTTTCAACTTAATTATGCTTACATATTCTACTTTTTTTTGTCAAACACTTTGTTATTTCTCGAGTATTGAAGTTTTTAAAATATCTAGTTCAATTTCTTATTTGAAATTAAAAAAATTTACCTATACACAATGTTTTTATATGTACAATAATCTCAACTAATTTATATAGATCAATTATAAAGCCAAAAACTATTGTTTAGTCATAATGCAACCCTAAGATTCTATTGAACAACACACATAGATAAGATCTTTTGTTTCACCCATATGCTTATATATGATAGAAGCTTCATATCTACTTACATAATTAAAAAAAATGACATTAACTATGTATATGATACATTAGAATTTAATACATAGAATGTATTCTAAATTTACACATTGGATATCTATTAGAAGAAGATAAAATAGTTTACAAGTTTGAATTAGAATATCTATTTAAAAAGACTAATATTTTAAAAGTTTAGATTATAAAAAGAAAATAGAATGACAACAATTTTAAACTTATTAAATTTAAATCTAAAACTTTCAAATAATTTCTCTTTACTAATATGATAATTTCTCTTTACCAATATGATATGCTATGTAACATATAAAAGTCATATAAATCTAAAAATTTTCAAAATAGACAAAGTATTACAAATAAAATCAATAAAACAAGTTCAAATAACACTATTAATCTCAATGTAAGAAATCTTAAAATTCTCTCTAACTCTAAAATGAAATCTATACTTTCATACCTAAGTTAGGCTGAAAATCAAGAGCGGTATGATACCTATTAAATCTAACAGATTGGGGAAGTTTGATCCGAATCCAGCACCTCTCCCTTAAACTATAGACAAACAGCTTTGTATTACTATGTCCATCTGCAAGGCACAAAAAATCCCCAACTCCTACAGAATGACACTCAAAATTGGGCCACGTTACAGTTGGAAAGTCTGCGTTTACTAACTTGCGACACATAGCAGAAGACATTCTTGTCATTTCCCTCCAACTCCATTTTGACATCTTGTCCTGAAATAACTCCCATACAATAACATGAGAGTTTCTTAGTAAAACAATCAAGATCGACGACCCACATAGAACCAATTGCACATGCCATGAGTTTATGTCTAAAAAAAGTTCATCTGGAAAGGACACTAGTTGTGCTTTCTTAGTTTCCATGTTCCAAACCACTAATTTCCTGTCGACAGAAATACAAACAATAAGACCCTTGGCACAACAAATATAAGAAAACTAAAAATAGTCTTTCGGTAGAGGTAACTCAACTTCAACGCTCCATGACATTTTCAAAAAATGGTAAATTTTAATGCTAGTAAGGTCTTCTACATTTGGAACACCCAAAATTTTGTAGGATTCTCCGTTGTCCATTATTCCCGCTACACTTACCGTCTCTGCTATCTCTGCAGGAATATCTTTGTACATACCTGTAAGCAGATTACATATCTTAAACATTTTCTGAGGCTGTGTGATTTCGAGTACCAGTAGGCCTGCACCTGATCTATTAGCGAATCGTGAATGGGCCTGGCAAGAAAGAAAGAGAAATAGTCTTCCATGATTGCGTAAGAAAGCAAAAAGCCATGGCATGTGTTTCACTGCAGAGGAGAATCCACGGATCTCTTTCAGGTAATAGAGACAAAAATTTGTTAGAGGATAAGAGCATATTCCATTCTTTGCATACCATGCGGAATCGAGTACTGAATTCCAGTTGTAATGTTGAAAACATTCTATCAAGTATATGATCAGGGCACTCAAACCAAACTAAATCTTTGTCATTCCTATCATCACCAACAGAACCCTTTTCCTTCTCCTTCATTGCATTCAACATTAAATCAGATGTTTCTCCAATTGTATCTTCATTCTCAATAGCATCCATGCATTTGGTATCCATTCTCAGTATGTGATCCCTATAATGGTGATGGCAAAGAAGATAATCCCTTGATACACACCACAAATGAATCTCTTCTATTCCCCTATCTTGCCCAAAATATATATGTTCTTCATCTCCCACTGACCCTTCATATAGGTATTTTTCCCTAACCCTAAAATTTGATATTACCTATCATATCTTGCCCTAACCCTAAAAAATGGTATTACCTATCATTTATTGCCATAATCTTAAAAATGGCACTACCTATCATATCTTGCCATAATCCTAAATATATAGCCGACACTATTTATCCAATTTGAGTGATTACGTTGGGTCCATTGAAAAGACATCACTCTATGAGTTGGTAATGTTTATCTTCACTTGATCTAAATATATGTTAATCTATCTTTTTGTTAGCTAATAATTTTTATCTATGACATTGATATTTGTGAATTTATTGTTCAAGTAATTTGTTTTTTAGATCTAAAAAGGTACAAATCATGTGATGTCACATGTATGTACTAATAAAAATATGACTTATTCATAACTAATTTTATTTTTTTGTCTTTAAAGAAAACTCAATAAAAGGCTTATGACCTTCTTATTTAATGATTTAGATATAAAATCCTAATTGCATAAGTGATTTTAAAGAAGTACAAAACTAAAATGATGAACAATTATATCCTCTAATAAATAAATATGTCTTAAATATATGTATATAGATCAATTAGATATATCATATTGAAGTTGCACATTCTAAAAAAACTTTCTTTTTCTTTAGTTTAGAGATTCCTAATAAGATAAGTTGAAAAAGAAAAATATAAATGTATAAGGCTAATTATATAATAAATAAGAAGGTGATAATTTAATCAAGTATGTCATAGAATTATTTTCAAGAGATTTGTTACATAGGAACTATTTTACAATGGTGTTCTTCAAGATGTTTATAGAATTTATATTCTTAAAATTAAAATAATAAAATAATTTTTAAGTAAATAAACTAGTTACTACCTAATTGAAGCTTTAAAATTAAATAAATAACTCTAAATAAATTAAAAAAGAATAAATTGCTCAAAAGAAAAAATTATTACATGGTATGAAATTAAGTCAATTCTAGCATGTTTCACCTCCCTAAGTTCTTAGTGATCACAAATGGTCTCCCCAAGGGCTAGTTTCAATCCTCTTAGGGTCGTTTTATCTTTTCTTAGTTATCTTGATGCCCAAATCTATTAGTAGATGCATCAAATCTATAAATCTTAAGCATTATTTGAAAAGGATAAAGATTTTAATCTTTTTAGAATCTCACACTCATTGCTTTTTTGTTGATGATACTTTATTGTTGGGTCAATCAACATTGCAAAAATATAATCATATTATGGACACAATGAAGATTTATTGTGATAATTCAAATTAGAAAATTAACAAGTCAAAATCTAAAATATTCTTTTGGAATGTTTCTCCAGTTGTTCAAAACATGCTCATGAGATACTAGAATTTCTATGTGGAATCCTTTCTATGTAAGTACCTTGGATATGTTTTTTTTGTGGAGTTTGATAAACATAACATTTGGGTAAAAATTCAGCAATCTATTTTTTACATGATTATGGGTTGGAAATGCAAATGCCTAACCTTAGCTAATAAAATACTATGATGAAGTTTGTCCTCAACGCCATCCCTATTTAATCAATGTCTATTCTTAAAGTACCAAAGAGAGCATAAAATAAAATCCAAGCTCTTCTAAGATCATTCTTGTAGTTAGAAAATGTTAAGGAAAGGGATAAAATTTAATTACTTCATGACAAAAAGTATATCTCCCTAAGGATAGATGTGATGCTCATACCAAAAGTTTGGAGTTCAACAAAATAAAGATTAGGCTATATAAGAACACTTCCAAAATTTATGCATGTTAATTTTCTTTAAATATTCAAATAAATCCACTCCCCATGGTGTATTCATAGAATCTACCTTACTTAAAGGTTCACAAATTTTTAACTTTATATCTTGTAGCTCAAGTTCCATTCACCCCCACCCATGGTGGCTAGTTCATAATGGAGGTAGCACTATGTTATGGGATGATTCTTAGAATGAAAACAAGTCTTTTAACCTATTTTCATAGGTATTAAATATTCTTTCAAGGAGGAATTCAACAACAATTTTTTTAAAACTTTTCTCCCATATAAGATGAGATAAATTGGTATAAGTGAGACATGTAATTATATTGTTAAAAAGGGTTACTAATCAATGTATAATACATACAAGGTTGTTTTATGTCCTTTTAAACTATGTTGGAGCCCTTCATGTCTTCCAAGAGTAGATACATTTGCATGGCTTACCTTTCAAGACATAATTATTTGAAGCATGAAACTAGATAGATTGGGAACCACTACTAGTTTTCAATGCTATAGGTTCAACTTAACTAGTACTCATCTCTTTATAAAAATTGCTATTACAGTTCTAGATTTTTCTCATTCTTCAGAAATATTTTATGTTATATAGTGTTTGAGAGCTAAGGTCCTCATCTCTTACTTGGAAAAAAAATCTTGAATGTAATAACAAAACTTTAAAAAAAATTCTACTCCTATACATCAAGTATTATCGTATTTAGGGAAATCAATTTCAAAATCAGCCACAGAGACTTTTCATTAGAATTACATAAGCATCTCTTTCCTTCACATCTTGAGATGATACTATAAGTAAAAAGTGGCCTCTATTGAAACCTTCTCCCCCTCAAGGTGCTTTCCCTAATTATTCATGAAAAAACTAATAGAGATTTGTTAAAATAGAGTCATCCTTCATCAAGTGGTGTAAAACTTATTTTTGATAGGGCCTCTAAAGGGAAAACTAACCCTTCTAATGCCCAGGGTATTATTTGAAAATTTGATGGTAAAATTATAATTTTAGTCTTTAAAAATTTATCTGTGACACAAATAGAGAAGTTGTGTTGAAAGCATTAGACCTTGGTTTATAGAAAGCTTTGAAGTTTAATATTTTAGACATTCACATTGAAGGAAACTTTATGCTGGTTTACCATGCTTTTTAAAGAATATAGGTGAATCTTAGCACCTTAACTATTTGATTGGTCCCATTTTATCAAATCTTATTCAACTTATCTCATATGTTATTTCATATGTTTTAAGAGAATTTGGTGTTCTACATGATTTGATAGCTAAGAAGAGTGTGGAAGGAGATGGAAATATTAAGAGATTTGAAGAATAAAATATTCATGCACTGGATAAGAATGTATTGATCATGTATAGGCCTAACTTATACATTGAAATCTTAATTGGCACCACCCTGTTCATTTAGTTATCATTTCTCTCAAAAGCCAAGGTGGTCCTTTTTTAGTTGGATTTGTATAAGTGAAATTCATATGGTTATATTGTTTGTTTACATTTTTTAGTGTTTTTGATTATGTAAAATAGGTTTTACACAGTGGTTGAAACCCAAAACATATTAAAATATAGAAGTTAAAGATCAAGTCTTAAGACAACATAAGCATAAAAATGAAACAAGCTCTGGTGGCAAGGTAGAGAGAACTACCACGATAGAGACAAAACTAGCAAAAAATAGAGACAGGCAAAAATCACCAAAAAATAAGGCCAGGAGAGATTCCTGGGCATAGTGGCCACATTAGACTCAAGAAGCTCCATCTTCTCGGCAGCCTCCTTGATCTTTTGGATGTCAATGGAGTCTTGTTCTTCCTTTTTCTTCCTGGATTTAGCCCTTGTTCTCTTTTTCGGTCCTTCATTCAGCTTCGAATCTTTTTCCTCTTTTATTATCTACACTTCTTTCCCTCCAGGCCTTTCTTCCATTTTTTCTATGAGAAACTTGATGTCATTGTTAGATAACTTCAGGATATTGAAGCTCTACTCTACTATTCCTTTGAGGGTATCCTCAAGGCTCTTCATTTTTCCCTCCATCTTGTTAACCCTAGATTCAAGTTGTTGGTAATCCTTTGTAACTTTTCTATCCTTGTTGCTATCGGCTTCATGCATTTTGTACTTGAGGTCACCGAATTCATGATATAGCCATTTAATAGACCTAAAATTGTCCAACATATTGTTCTTGGCATTGTTGAGAAGGTGAAGCTCCATTTCTCTAGTATTGTTACTGAGGATGACTAGAGATGGATCAATCAATTCCTCTTTCTAAATCAAACCATCCTCACCCTCAAGAAATTTGGGGTTCACATCTTCCCTAATAATCCCCATCTTCATAGTATTCATGGATATCAGAAGGGGGAGGGGGATTATTTTTGTCGCTTATGGCCAAATCCACAGATAGTCAACCAAAGAAATCCCCATTGAACTTGATATTTTTCCCCATAGCATGAGCCCTTTTCTTCTTTTCCTTTCCACTAGATATTTCATCCTCGTCATCAGTGTTCATCCCCTCCTCATTGTTATTATATTCCTCTTCTGAGGAAATAACCATTTTAGCCTTATTTTTGTGGTTTTTTTCTTTTTTGAAAGAGCTAGTTGTTCTCTTCTTTGAGGAAGAGCCCTATTTCTAATTTTTGGTCTCTCCATCCTCCTCGTCCTCCGATTGCAAACCCACACTATCTTTAGCATCCAAAGGGACATAGTCATAACCAGAAACATCCTCTCTATCTTTCTTAACAACAATTTCCTTTCTCAGGGTTTGGGATTTAAAATATTCATAAATTGAAAGTACTAACCCCTCATGAAAAGTAGGGTTAGAAATATACTTGTCCCTATAGACATTAATATTTTCATTAATAGAAGCATACAAGTAGAATGGGATGGAGACCTTCATACCATGTTTGAGGTGGTTCAGCAACACAAAGTGGTCGATCCTAATCCTATCAAACCTGATGTCCAACGTCACATAAGAGATGAGAGCTTTGAGGACAAATATCCATAACATTATAATTCCTTCTAGCTAGTAGTGCATTCCCACTTTGATGATGGCATTCTTATCATCCTCATCTCTCACAAAATCATTAACAACAGAGTTAGAAATTTTTCGGTCCCTATAAAATTTCTTGCCCACAATGGGTATCCCAGTGACATGCGAGATGACCTCCTTTATGAAAGTGACATTATTCCCATCTATGACCACACAACCTTCATTCCAGCTTTTCACAAACATTTTAGTCACTGCTGGCTTGCTACCATGTAACCTTTCTATGAAAGTTGAGATTTTTTCTTTTTTTAGAGCATTCCAAACCTTGGTGCATCTCATCTATTTCCTAGTGTCATTCGTGGGCTCCCTATGGTGTCTTTCACCTCCCATTACACAAGTTTAGTTTAGGACAAATCTTTGGTTTTATAAATTACAGCTTTTATGATTCTTTCTCACCAAGGTAATCCAAATCTTTCCTTTTTTTTGCCTTAAAAAATAGATGTTAACCTTGGGAATGAACACCTAAAAAGCGTGTGAGAGGGACACATAGTTATTGTCCTTCTTTTCAATCTTGTACTTTCCATTCATGGAATGACATGTCTAATAAGAAACATTAAGATTCATTATTATCATTAATGATTCCCTCCTTTCCTTGATATCTTTCCCTTTCAACTAAATCCTTCACCTCATGAGGGAAATCTCTACTGCGATGCCATCTAATCATTGTGTGATCAAAATTTTGACACCTATGTTGAGGGAAAGTTTAGTAACTTGGATGGAAGCATTAGCTTTATCATAGTGGTTAGTTTCAGTGTTGAGAGGGAAGGTGATGAAAAAATAAGAAATCTATAACAATTTTTTATCACACATCCACTTCTCGCCTTTCCCAGATTTTCTTTGGCTACACCATTGAAGTTAGCCTTGAACCAACCTTCTAGGGGACAACCGCAAAAAATAAACTTTTCTTTTATTGGAAAGTGGATCTTTTCTAATATTAAATTAGGAGGAGCACAAAAATCATGGAAGATACAATTATTGTGTTATTTACACACTCCCCATCAAAGATGTGGGAGAATCCAAGAGTAGAATTTGTGAGTCTTTATTTTAAAAAAGGAAGGGCCCATTGAGTAAAAAGGTCTTGAAAAGATAGAGGAAAGCACTAGAATAACTAAAGAGCTGAAAGGAGAGACTACCATATCTTACTAACATAAGTGCAATGAATGAACAGGTGATCCACATACTTAGCTTGGCATCTAAATAACACACACCTGTTGGGGATCTGGAAACTTCTCTTTATAAGATTATCGACAACAAGAATGAAGTTCTGAAGAAAAAATTAGAAGATGTTAATTTTGGAAGTAAGGCTAGGGAACCAGGCCTTATCCCAAATAGGTGTGACTTCCTGAACCATCTGAAATGAATAGGTAGAAGCCATTGAGAAAACCCCATCAGGGGACCCTTCCCAAATCAACACATCCTAGGTAGGGGACAGGGAGATAGCATTAAGGATAATCGTGAGAGGAATCACATCCTGAGAAATAGAGGGAAGGTTCACCCAAGCATTGTCCACTTTGTAGTTACAGAATCTGAAACCATATTTATGGATGCACTCATCCATCCAGATATTGAAAGGCTCATAGTTACTCAAGGGTCCCATCTGAAGCTAGTTGTCATTCCAGAAGTTGATAGAATGATCATTTCTAAAGGTCATTCCTAATTTTCCATTTAGCCTTAGGTTTAGAAATATCCTTTGCATTGAGAAAGCCATTCCAAATATAAGAACCTTTTAGAATATCATTAGCACAAAACAATTGATTAATGGAGTTGTTTGTTAGATACTTATCTTCAAAAGTGTCATGTCATTCCCCCTTGAAGTTGAAAATGCACCATATTTATTTTTCTTGGAGAGCTTTGTTGAAAGATTTGATCCTCCTTATCCCTAATCCACCTACTCTCTTAGGATGGAAAAATTTTTCCCAGGCAATAAGAGGGAGTCTCTTTTGATC
Organism: Chamaecyparis obtusa; assembly: GCA_027943335.1. Lineage (NCBI taxonomy): Eukaryota > Viridiplantae > Streptophyta > Pinopsida > Cupressales > Cupressaceae > Chamaecyparis > Chamaecyparis obtusa. Next base: position 167,010 of record BSBK01013647.1, on the reverse strand, counting down.
TTTAGTCCCTGACTAAATAAATCTTCTCTGAACTCTTTCCATTACGTCTGGAGAGTTAGCCAGAATAGAGAAGAAACTTAACACATAGGTAAGAAGATTTTTTAGAATAGATTTAACCAACTAGATTTTTCCAGCCTAGCTGAGAGTAACCCCTTTCTAATTAGCCAACTTCCTATTGAATCTATCAATGAGTTTGTTCCAGAAGGCCCTAGGGGGTTTAACGCCTAAAGGAAGACCCACATAAGGAAAAGAGTCAATGCTGCAACCCAAGATATTCATAATTATCCTCTATCTCTCCTCAGGAGTGATAATAAAGAAGATTGAGATTTTATTCCAATTTATGGATTGCCTAGTAGCTCTAGTATAGCAATTGAGAAAATTCTTGACCACTCTGGCTTCACCTACCGAAGCCTCCCCACCTAAAATGGTATCATCAATGAACTACTAGTGTGAGAAGACATAGGTTCCAGAAGATACTTTGATACCTTTCATAACCCCAAAGATCCTATTAGTAAAAATGTATCTCTTGAGACATTCAAAAAGAATAATAAAGATGATGGGGGAAAGGGGGTTCCATTGTCTCAAACGCCTGGAAGATTTGAAAAAAGATGACAGGGAACCATTGAAAAAAATTGCCAGAGATGGAGTGGAGATGATTTGATGAATAATCTTATAGCTGTTTGAATTGAAACTGAAGGCTCCAAGAATCATGAGTAGGAACTGCCTATCAACATGGTCATAAGCCTTGGACAAGTCAAGCATGATAAGGAAACCTTCCCTTTTTCCAGCCTCTAGGGATTGAATCACTTCATGAAGCACCATTATGGAATCCATAATTTGTCTTCTGAGTACAAACCTAGACTGGTGGAAAGAAATAATAAAAGGAATCACCTTGATAATTATGGTAGCAATGACTTTAGAGATAATCTTGGTGAAGGAGTTACATAGACTAATGGGTTTGAAAAGCTCCATCGATTCCACCCCTAGGGTTTTAGGAATAAGAACTAGGAAAGTTGCATTAAGTTATTTGAGGAGGTTCTTAGAACCAAAGCATTCTTGCACCGCTTTGACCATATCAAATTTCACCACATCCTAAAAAAGATGAAATAAAAACATCGGGAAGCCATCATGACCAAGGGCTTTGTCGCTACAGAGAGAGTCCAAAGCTTTTTTAACTTCAACCATATCAGGGTTAGAACATAAAACTTTTTTTTGATCTTTAGAGATGATTTTAGGAATATTGTCAAGGAGAGTATCATGACCCCCCTCTGATAGCTCATGATCTTTGGATAGGAGAGAAGAGAAGAAAGTAATAGCTTTCTTAGCAATGTTATTTTCCTCCTACAACATCTGGTCTCCCTTCTTAATACAACTTATTAGGTTGGTCTCTATGTGTTTCAAAGTTGAAAGGTGGAAGAGCTAAGTATTTTGATCTCCTTCTCTTAATCAGATAGACCTTGATCTATGCTTCCATAAATTATCCTCCTTCCCTATAATATTATGATACTTAGACATCATTGTTTTCTCCTTGAGCAATCTGATCTCATCATAAACCTCTCTTTGGATTTCTTCTTGAATGAGGTTTAGGTCAGAGATGGCCTTGTCTTTAGAGGAGAAGATATTTCCTAATTCATCCTTGTTCCACTATTTGATATTTGATTTTATATTTTTTAGTTATTTAGCCACCCTGAACATGGCCAAACCCTTAACATATATATTCTACCAATATTTTATTTTGTTTTTCAGGTTTACATGGGTGGTCCACATATTCTCAAACCTGAAGGGGAAAATTCTTTTCTTAGTAATCAGGTCTAGAGAGAGAGAAATGGGAGAGTGATTTGAGCCAATCCTCACTAAAGGTGATAAGTTACAATTATAAAAATTCAGCCAATCTACTATGATCAAAGTATGGTATAGTCAGACTTGAATACACTCCCTCCCAATTCTCATATTGGACTAGGTGAAGCTAGCACCCTGGAGGTCCACAAATAATAGGGCTTGGTCATTGATGAAGTCTGTAAGAACTTTCCTGCTTTGTAGATCAGGGGAAATACCTCCCTATTTTTACCCTTCTTTGAGGGGGGTATTAAAATCCCCCATGATTCTCCCCTTGGTAAGATTACAACCAGAAACAATAGTTTTAATTTTTCCCAAAAAGACCTTCTGCATTTTTTGGAATTAGAAGCATAAATATTCAAAATATACTAGCTTTCATTATCGTTTAACCTAGTAAAATTCAGGAGAAGTAAATTACCTTCTTCATGAATGACTGTAGCCTTAAGTTGAAAGGAATTCCACATAGTCATCAGTCCTCAAGATGCTCCTTCAAAACTAAAAGCACTTATCTCCATGGAAATACAAAATATGATACCCTCAAGCTTATCCTTCTTCATCTTGGTTTCCTAAATTAATATAATATTTGGTCTGTGATCCCTAATCATATTCTTGATAACATCCTACTTATGTGAGCTATTTAGCCCATGTATATTCCAAGAGATGATTTTAATTTCTTTTGAGAAGTATAGGCTTCCTGGATGGTCTTTTGTGCTCCATGTGCTATATTCTTACTTGCTTCTTCTTGCCAGACCTAGCTTTATTTCTTTTCCCTCGGAGTTTCTGATTTGGTCCCTACATCGGCTTTATTTCTACTTCTGGTTGCTGCTGGAGAGACCAGAGGAGGATCCATACTATTAGATTTCATCTTTTTCTAGACCCTAGTCCACTCTACCTCCTCCCCTTCTTTATATTTCACAAAGAGCTCTTCCATTTTTGTGAACTACCTTGGGAAGCTGATTTTAGTAGTTCTTCCATCTTTAATACTTGTGCACAAGGCACCCATTCAAAGCTATGAATAGGGTTGGATTCTTATAAGGGGACACCTCTCTTCATATTCTTCTTAGGACTGCAGTACCCTTCTTCCAATGAAGGTTTGGTGGAGTTTGGGAAAAAGGAGAGTTGGGCCATCCCTGGGTAAGAATCCCCTCCTTCAACCAATCTTTCTTCCCTAGGACTGACCTCTCCCGATATATCTTATAGGATATTAACTTCTAGAATTTTTTAAATCCCATCAAGGGGAAGAAACTCCTCCCTATCTACTAATCATTCTTTCTGAGGCTGGAAGATCTCCCCAGAGTCTATTTGGTTATTATATACAATACCCTCTTGGTTAATATTATATCTAGGTTCACCTCTGTTGATTCCTTTTTCTTCCACACTCTTTGGACATAAGCCTAAAAACCCCCTTGGGGATTCATATTTTTCTCCCTTGTTGGTGCTACGAGTTCTCGGTCTGTGGTGTTTCAACATTTTCTTAGGCAACTCTAAGATTTCCTTTCTTTCTCCAAACCCAGGAATATAGGATGGGATTTGGCGTAGTGACCGTCTTTCTTACAATGGAAATAGGAAAAAGGCACACTTTTGAAATCCAATTTCTGCACTCCTTTACCTAGCTTAAAGTAGATCTATATGGGAGTATGTGCAGGATCATGGTATGCCAAACTAGGCCCTTAAGTGGCAATGAGAATTTAGAAAATCAGGTTTAGGCAAGTTGACATAAAAATTTGAACAAGTTATAAATATTATATCAAAAATATCTAACAGGAGAATCTATAGGAAATTAAATTTGGTTTCTAAGATACTAGGCCTTTTTTGAAAAAAAATTATTCTATATGTTGAAAATTTCAAATTTCAATGTAGTAGTACGAAAATTTTTAGAAAAAATATAAGAAGTAGGTGTATGTTTGACCACCTCAAACACAATAAAATGATAATATTTTTTTACAAGATTATAGATATAAGTATTAGACTTATGTCCAAATGTGATACATATTTTTTGTAATTTTTTTCCAAGTAAATAATTAATTATGATTTTTCTTCTACAACTTTTCCAGAATATAAAAACTCTTGTGTCTGACCACGTTAACTTACTCTAATCTTTATCAAATTGAAAACTTTTTTAAATTTTCTTGTAGTAGGAAAATCATAGAATGTGACACGTGTTTTGGATTTCAAAAATGTTATACAATTTGAAAGTTATAGCTATTTTTCAATAAGTTTATCAATCAGAACTAGAAAGATAACAAGTAGGTGTATGTCTAACCACATTAAACAAAATCAAATGATAATTTTGTTTTATGAGATTATAGATAAAAGCAGTAGACACAAGTCTGGATGTGATGTATATTTTTTTAATTTTTTGACAAGTAAATAATTAATTATGATTTTTCTACTACAAAGTTTCTTGAATATAAAAACTCTCATGTCTGACCACCTTAAATTAGTCTAAACTTCATCAAATTGAAAAAATATTTATTATTATTGAATTAGGTGAAGCATAGAATGTGATGTATATTTTAGATTTTAAAAATGTTATATTGTTTGAAAGTTATAATTGTTTTTCAAAGAGTCTATCAATCAGGATGTCTTTTATACATCACCACTTGTTGGCATACCATGATCCTACACATACCCATGGTCTCTGCCATATCTTTTCCCTCTTCCACCCCTATAGAGATCCTTGCATAAGTGAGGCACCTCCTTTCCATTGTAACAGGGTCAATTGAGAGTAGGACTCCAAAAAATTTAGCTATTCCATCAAAAACATCTTCATACTAGAATTCCAGGGGGAGTTTTGGTAATCTAACTGATGAAGGGTGCTCCCCTTAATACCACGAACACATAATAGAAACAAAGAAACAACAACAACAATATGCAAGAACGGAAAATTGGCTTCTTATTATCTCCACAAATGTGGAACTAAAAACTTTCAGAATTACAATATGCAAAGCCACATGGGCATTCCCTTACAATATTCTGTAGGACAAAGCCTCGAATCAATACCCAGATCTACTACCCAGAACTGCCCTAGACAACACTACGGGCCTTCTTTATATAGGCATTTTCCGCCACCCGAGAAGGTTCCAAAAATTTAGCCCTTAGGGCCGACCGGACTTAGGATTATTTTATTTTTCAATTTATTACATCAAAGTCAGCTCAAAATAGCTTTTGAAACCCAAACAAGAATTTTGAAGGAAAATTATTTTCTGCCATTTCAGGTGGGCCGACTTCTGGAGACCATAAGTCATCACCAGTTGACCTGATTGACTATTATAACCCCATTTTGACCTCATTCAGAGCCTCTAAAGCCTTCAAAACTGAGTTCAAAGTTTCTCTACCCTGCTGCCAATACCGAAAATCTTCAATATCTCCAAAACTAGACCTTATCTAGCGATGAAACTTTACTGGTAGGCTGATATGACTGAGATGAACCTCCACATGTAAAATCAGAACATTTTGAGATTTATGACCAACTTACTAAAAACAACAAGTTTCCATAAATAGAAGCTCTGCAGAAGATAGCCCTTATTGAGTACAAAAACATAAATATTTTTTTGGGTGATGCAAGATTTCTCTTACACCCAAGATGCTCCTGCATCACTAACCCACATAGGGGCTTGAACAAAGAAGGAATCATTTAGATCCAGTTTGGAGGACTAGTTTTGTAATGCCAAAGTTGATTTCCCTATGGACCAGGTTCTAGCACATAAGATTTTGGCAAGGTCCTCCTAACAAGAAAACTCAAAAGACAGAAAGCCTTTCTTCATCACAATGATTTGGACTTGACCCTCTAGTTCCCATCTTTTCTTAGAAAAATCCCTGACTATGTCAATATTTGGCCTCAACCTGACAAATTTACCGACTAGAGTGTTAGCCATGGTTACAATATTATGGTCAACCATTTCTTCAAGAATCTCAATAGCATATTTACCTTTTTCCTTATCAGATAACTCATTTATTATTGGGAATGAGGACTTTCATGTAGACTTAACCCCAAATAGTTTTGACCATTGGTGGTTCAAAGAATTCATTTCCTGATCATGTGGCTGGGTCCCCATTTCTGAGGCTGAACTAGGAAGAGCACCATGAGTCCCTTCCCTCTCCTTTCCAAGGTATTTCTATTTGTCATGTGGGGCCCTTTTCTTTCTTTCTTGATCTTTAGTGTCTTGATCCACCTAGAATCTATCGATACAAGCATCCCCTAAAGTTCCCATAGCTTGCAAACCAGGTTTCTTGCCTGCATCGAAATTCAAGAAACCTCCCCCTCTTGCTCTCACTCTCTCTCTCCTACTCTCTCCATTACTCTTACTATTAGAAAAGTTATCCAAAATTACGTTTCTTACTATTAGTTGTAGGTGTTGGAATTGAGAGATAGGGTACTGAGAGGGGAGGGATGAACCAGTGCCCTTAAATATTTTAACTTCAAACTCAATTAGCAAAGAGTAGTAAACTAGTCTATCCAACTGAATCCTTTGAATGCATCATTCATTCAATTAACATGTAAATGTAAATTTTATGAAAAAAAGACAATAATTCAATCACATAACATAGGTATTTTGGTTACATATAAACCCTTGTTAGAAGGTAAAAACTGTAGTGGGGATGACACCCACAAATTATTCACTACTGTAGATAATAAAGTTTGTCGATTAAGGCTACAAGTTATGATCACTTTTGATTATCTTACTCTATTAGGAGTAACAATAAGATTAGCTAGATCTACCTGGTTAAAGGATTTTAATAGAACTACTTGAGTGTGTACTCGGTTAAGAAATTTACAACAAGAGTATTAGGTCTACTATATTAAGAGATTTTGCTAGCTCTGTTACAATGATAAGAGAATAACATGAAGTATCTATAATTGATAACTTAACTTTGTCTGAATCAGATCTATGAAGTATCAAATGTATGTCACCTTAATATGTGGATATCTTGTCTCTGAACTACTCAGTAGCCTTGACTGATTCTGAATAATCTAAATATCTCTAATTTGTGCTCAACCTTGTCTGAAAATTGATGTCTTGAAGATGGCTAGTTGTTTCAAGATCTCCTTATTGTCCTTCGCATACATTATGTCAAAATGATAGAATTACAATTATATAGCATACTGCTATAGCATATGACCTAATTAGATTTACATCATCTAGAAAAAGCTTAAGATCTATGGTATACAAAAATAACCTAGATTGAATAATTACATAAAGATCATCATCACAATTAATGATTACATCTACAATAAATGATCCTCAATCTTGGTAAAATATTTTGTGATTCTGTTGTAACCGTTTTCATAGATAAATGTGCCAAAATTGATTACTATGCCATTTTCTAGATTTCTCGATACACACTATCAATATTGCTCGGAGAATACACTGGTGCGCTGTCTATTCTACTAAGTGTTTACAGCCACTTAGTATCAGTATACACTGATGCTTAGTAAAACTACTCTGGTGGTCAGTTCAAATTGTTTCCTTTTAGTTCTCGGTACTACCTTGAGACAGTTCGGTATGAAGGCTTATATAGTTAACCAACTATCGTATGTAGCTTGTAGTTCTTCCTTTTACCAACTGATTAGCATAGGTAACAATATTGTGGTCAACCAATTCATTAGGAATCTCAATAGCGTATTTACATTTTTCCTTATCAGATAAGTCCTCTATTATTGAGAATGGGGACTTTCCTATAGGCTTATCCCAAATAGTATTTACCACCAACGGTTCAAGCATTTCTTTCCTGATCACATGGCTAGGTCCCCATTTCTGAGGTTGGACTAGGAAGAGCACTAGGAGTCCCTCTCCCCCATTGTCCAGGGTCTTTCTATTTATCAAGTGGGATCCCTTCCTTTTTTTCTAGATCCGTAGTGTCTTGGTCTGCTTGGAATCCATTAATACAGACATCCCCTGAAGTTCCCATAGCCTACAAACCAAGTTTCCACCTGTATCTGAATTTAAAAAACCTCCCTCTCCCTCTCCCGCTCTCTCCATCACTCTTACTATTGTAAAAGTTGTCCAAAATTACATTTCTCAGTGTTAGTTGATGGGTGGTCCCACAATAGTGGGTTACATTTTTTTGTCAAATTTGATACTGAAATGAACATTAAAAAAAAAATCATTTCAACACCTATTGTTATTAAACCATTATGAATCTAAAGATGAGGTAATCAATTACTTTTTAGTATTTTTTTTAATGATTTTAAATATACTTTTTGGAAAATTTTGGAATTGATTTGTATTCATTTTTACATCTCTTTCAAAAACTAGTTTTTTATAGAAAATAATATTTTTAAAGAGTGAATTTACTTACTATTGCATATTCTTTTCTATGAAAGGGATAAAGAGTGATTATTTCAGATGTAGATTTGTAACACAAATATTTAGTGATTTCAATTTGTTTGATTTGATTATGTTGAATATTTTATGTTTTATTAAGTTTTGAAGTGACATCAAGTAAAATTTAGACATAGGTTCACTTATTGATCCATAAATTATACTGTATGTATTCAAATTTAATTTATTTTTCATTATAAACAATCAATACCTAGTTTTGGTTAGAGTAATAAGTAGTTTTTATTATTAATTAAATTGTATTGATTGAATTATTAAGTCACCTATTAACTCTTTCATTACTTAAGCTAAACTTTAGGTATATAATAATTAATTACTTTATTAATTATTATTGTGAAACCTAGGTTTCTCCTTTAGTATTTTGATCTTCTTGTATAAGGATCGATATCTCTTTTATTCTCAACATATTCATTTACATTGCATTGCAATTTTTATTTGCATATCAAAATGTCTCCTCTTTCGTGGATGATTGAGTTTAGACCTCCATAGTTGTTTGCTCCTCTCCTTTTGTGATAGGTTTTTGCATGCAAGTGATTTTTTGGAGCTATGGATTTATTATCTCATCAACTCTAATATGGTATTAGAGATTTAGATCTTCATGCCCTTTTTCTCTTCATGAGAGATTGGACCTTGTTCTTCAAATCTATTGGTTTTAAAAGATCTTATGTTGGATCTATGGGGGACCTTTGATTATGGCCACTTTGGCTCAAACAAATCACACTATTCTTCTTAGTGTCAAAAAACCCCTATTTCCATATAAAAATTTTCCAATTTGGATAAAGTTTCCACTTGAGGCAAAAAAAATTGTGCTAGGGTCGTACTGCCCTGGAATACAGATTGAGGCAAACAAAAATAAATAAATAAAAATAATATGTTTTTTTTGGGGCCAACATAACCTCCTAGAGCCACCACAACTGGCCATGATAACCTCCTACAATAGTAATTGTGATCGCTTGCAACAGTTATCACCAACGACTAGTGACAATTGCTAGCGGTTGGCAGTCGTCACCAACAACCACTTGTGCCCACCACACCATGTGAATCAGAAAAAGAAGAAATTTGTATCAATTTCAAGGTTTTTTAGACGTGGAGTTTTCCAAAAGGGGATTCACTAGACGGTGGTTCCCTAGACCCCCATAAATTTGGGTTTCTCCACGAAAGAAACTTCTCTCTTTGACACTTTTAAAAAAATATAAAATTTGAAAAAAATAATTATGATAAATATCTAGAAAATAGGTATTTATGTTACCTTTCTATCAAAAATAGAATTTTAAAAAAAATATATACAGATCAAGTTAGATTGGTCAAAAGGAACCTATGTCAAAATTATAGTTCATGGCACTTCATAACTCAATAAACTATAAAAATTAGAACCAAATTGAATTAAATCAATGAAATCCTCTAAATATTTGTTATAAATCTAACCTTTAAAGAATTACATCATTATTATTCTTGGAAAAAAATTCATAATGATTCGAGTGAATGTCAATTCTAAAAAATAATGATTTTTCATACAAACAACTTCTTGAAGGAGAAGGTGTTGGTTCCTAGAATACGTTGGTTTACTCATAAATGAAATCAAGTGACCGACTTATTTACCTAAAGATATGCCAATTATTTTTATTAATAGACAAATGGACTTGGACCAACTAACAAGGTAAACTCAACCCTTTCTATGCTTTAGGCTCTGCTGGTGCAGGAGCACCTAGGATCTTGGCTAAGGTCCTACTCATTTTTGGGTTGTACTGACCCTAGCCAGGTTAGGAGAGTTAGACGTCCTAGTCAGGATCTTTTTCATGTGTTTAAGAGGTCTAGTATTGTCTTAGTCAAATCTAGTACCTTGGTCTAGGTCTAAGAGTGATTTATTCGCCTTGAGATGCATTTTTAGCTTGGCATTGGGATTTGATCCAAATGACTTATTTTTTATTACTAGTAAAATAAGGTTTTAACTAGGGACCCAAAACCCCTTACAACATAGTAACAAAAGATAATTCATTAAAATAACCCAAGGAAAAAAGCGCTCAAAAAACCATCCCGCCAGCAGAAACGACCTAACCACAAAAAGCTAGCCTACAACCAGTAAACAAAAAACAAAACTTGGTAATGAAGACACAAAGAAAGCAGAAAAATAGAAATTAAAGAAACTAGCCATACTCCAGAGGATTTTCCTCCATGAATCCTCTCTTGGATCTTCACCTTCTTTGACGATCTGGTGTGTTTTCTAGGTTCATATGGGTCCTTGTCGTCATTGGTATCATCAGTTTTAATAGGGGAACCAACATTTAACTCCTGCTATGATGTTACTGATGCAATCAACTGTAGTCCTTGAACAGTCTCATAATAGGTAGTGATAATAATTCCATTGTCTCCTTTAAGAATAAGATATTCATACTAAGGATTACTTTCCCCATCATGAGATGCATTTAGATTGTCAATCCAGGGATGTAGACTTGAAATGGGACAACACGGTTTGTGTACTAAATTCCTCAAAGAGCAATAATAACTATACTAGAGGAAGATAAATTGCATGAAGGAAACCTATGCGATTATTGTAGGAAAGAGAGAACACTCAACTACTTAATGAAATTACTGCAGAAAGCCTATAAACTGATCCTAAACCTGTTTAACAACTCAAAGCTTCCACTATGCCTATTCTTGCAAGTGCTGCAGGAACATTCACATTAGTAATACTACAGGAGTAAAATAGTAACTTCTACTTGAAAGCATAGAAAATGAATGAATTAAATCTACTCTATCCTAACACTACTACACAAAGGTCTTTTAAGACACTTTTTAAAGATGAAATTAAAATTTCATCTTAAATATTTAAGTTATTATTTAAATTATTATAAATGAAAATATAAATTATTATTATTGTCTTCAATTAAAAATTAAGAAAAAAGCTTGCATTTTCATTTACACTGTAATGAGAGGGCGTAGAGGAAGGTCGGCGGTAGAGGAGGGCAGAAGGAAAAATTTTGGAGGAAAATTTGGGAGAAAAATCAGGAGATTTTAGAATAGCTTTCCCGCACTGCATTGAGACTAATAAAGAGGGTTGTGAAGAGATTTATGAAGGATTATGAAAGGGGATTTTGTTCAAGGAGATTGATTTGGTAACAAAGTTGTTGCAGGAGGTGAAGTTGCTCGCTGTCAAAGGCCATAGTGAAGCACTTGACAAATTTGTCAGTGATCTCGTACACGTGGGTGTTTCTAGGTATGCCAGATGTTGCTGTAGTTTTTATGATTCTGATTCTGAAAAAAAAAGCAATAATTATGATTTTTCAAAAATGTTGTGAAGAATTCTTTTCTTTGGGAAAAGTGGATGCAATTTTTTTCAAACCCTAATGAAAACTTTGTTTCTGCTAGATAACATCTTCTTTAGGATGATATAGATTATGCACAATGGCTTCTTCAATGGGTGTTTGTGTCTAAAACCAAAGATTGAGTATGTTTTGATAGGAACCAAATATTTTTTTGGGTTATAGGGAGTTGCTGTGATTCTATTTCCTGCAATTAGTGGTTTGTTAGGTTATAAAATTTGTTTAGGTAATCAACAACACTGGTAAATGGAATAGTGGGTGACAACGCGAGCATCATTATATATGCCATAATCCTAGTTCTTTCTCCAGTTTGATATCTCAGCATACCGAATTAAATTTGTTAGGAGCATGCGCCCATTGCTGGGTTGTATGGCTGTAATAGATTGTTCACCGATGTCTACTTGTTTGTCTTTAGATGATTAGCAGTTTCTATCCTTTCGGGAGCAGATCATGTCAGCGAATCAAAGAGATTCAAACTAAGATGAGAGAAAGGAGAAAGGAATAGTTCCCAGGTTTACACGCGAATTGTTTGACAAAATACCTCACAATAGATGTCACCTCATGGAATGCCACGATTAAAGGATATCAATAGAATGGATGTTTTGAAAAGGCTTTAGAAACTTTCAGGAAAATTGGTGGGTCCAAAGCCAAAATTTGCAACCTTTGTTATTATCTTCCTAGCCTTCGCCACATTCGAGTTTTGGAACAGGGTACAAACATCCATCAAAACATGAAGACATGAATTTTATTAGATGTAGCTTATGTTGTTGTGCAGATAGGTATCACGAAGGTTTTTTTACAAATTTTTTAATCCATTTAGAGATTTTTGGTAAATATGCATTGCCAAATGCTGTAGTAATTATGGGTATTCAGATTGGTTGATATTAATGAAATCTGGAGCTGGACGTATGCATTTTCTCCATGCAAGCCATGAGGTCCTTTTTTTATTATTGGTGCTGGAGCAGAGTGAAATGATTTATGGGTGTTGTAGAATTTTTTTCTTATGTTCTGAGCCCCCCTTTTATAATCAATTTTCAAAGCATTAATCAAAGAACTAGTTTTTGAAGGTGGTCGATGGGGTTTCTAGCAAGCTGTGATACCCATTTTTTGCTGAATGGAGCTGGAAAAAGGAGAAACTACTTCTAGTTATTTTACCTATAATGCTTGGGTACCCCTTTGACAAAAGGTATTAAGGGTTATAATGGAGAGATTGATTTTTAAAGTGAAGTTTTGGATAATCCTGCAAGTTTCCCTGCTTCCTCTACTCAACTGCCACATTTAGGAGTGTAGAGGGGTTTAGGACAGTTGCCAATTAAATTTTTGATCATAAATGAATGAAGCTTAAGACAGACCATGCGCCTAAGTGATATGCTCATTTTTTGCTACAGTAGGTATATTTTATTAAGATTAAAATATTAACATACCCTGTACACTGCCATATCTAGATACAGATTGGATACTCTGGTGAGATCTAGGCTTTATTTGGTAGGCACAGTGATATACAAGAGGCCATGTCCAAACACAAATCTATTATATTTGGGGCAAAATTTGTAGTTATGTCATTGTATTCAATCTCTGGACTTGTATATGTAATATGTGTTTATAGTGGGTGAAAATTAGGCTTTTTCTACAAAAAATTTGGACAAGAAATTAATGTCTTCATGGAAATTTGTCATTTCTAACATGAAAAAATCTTGATGTCTAATGGACATTTAATTAGGGTGTTTTTTAATTTTAATCTATTCAAATCAGTTACTAAGAATATCAACACTTCAAATACTATTGTACTCATTACAATATTAGACTTTGTAGTGCATCAAAGACATTTTAGAAAAGTGGGATAGATAGTAAAGGAGAGTAAATTCAGTAAGGCATATAAATGAAAATCTGGAACACTGAGATGAGCATTAAATTAAAAAATAGCAAATACTTTTGGAGAACATGTTTCTTACAAACATATGCTAGAAAAATAAATAATATAATGGTCCCAATTAATTAGATCTTCTATAAAATAGTTCCTTCATATTGTTGAATTTACAAATTATTTAAGCCTTGAACTCAAATCTTGATAGAGTTGTAATAAAGTCCACAAACTGCCATCAAATTTTGGTACACCAAATATAAGACCAGGTACAAGCCAACTTTGAAGTTTACCTAGATCTGAAAATTTCACACCGAGGTTAATGGTGACAAGTATCTCTCTCATTATGTGGATTCCATCCTTTACAGGACAACTAAGTCTGTATTTTTTTCATCATATTTAATGTTTGTGCAAAGCTATTTTCCTAGCTATCAACACTAGCACATTTCTGTTAGTAATGACATATTTTTATTGTCACTTCAAAATGGTGAGAATTCCACGTTGTGGCCGTGGACACTTGAGATCGAATCCCAGCAGCCACATTTTGAAAACTATTTTCTATTTTTAAATCTTGAATTGAATTTCTATTGATGGTAAACAAAAACCTGCTTTCTGACATTGCCATCATTGGTTGTTAGAGAATATTCACATATAATTTCTTCCTATATTTTTTGGGCTACAGTAAAATACCAGTAATAAAAGATTTAATTTCTTTCTTTCTTTCTATATTCTGTTCTCTGGAACCATGTAATAAATTATTAAATGATCCTAAATAATGCAAGCATGAATTCTTAAACACACATTTCTGAAGAACAATTTTAAGTATAAACATGTCAATGTATATACTAGTACTTATTTTTGGAGGGTTTAAAAGCACCTTTTAGAAAAATTATTTTATGTTTTATCTTAGATATGTTATCTTAGTAGTTAATTCCATTTATTTTGTGCATAAGTGACAAAAATTAAAAATACCACTTCTTGGTTATAATTCGTAGTTCCAGTTGGGTATTCAAGCATATCATGCTCGATCAATCTTCTAGTATCTCAATTTCAATTGTATGAACCCATCTTAAGATTGGATCATAGATGTGATTTTGTCTCATGGACAAAATCATGAATATGTCACTCATTCTTTTCACTTATCTTGATGTATTCTTGTATCACATTAAATATTTTCTACTGGCTTGCACACCAAAATATTTGACTACAGATCAAAAGGTCATGGGTTCGACTCCCACTGTGGTCAACTGGCTCATTTGAGCTATTTACTAGCTTTCTGAAATCACATTTTACATTTCAAGAACAAATAGAATTCGATGACAGGTTATTTAACGCTTAACTTTTCTCAAACGTATAACGTCTCAGACTTCCTAAGATGAAAAGGAGAAAAATTATTTTCGAATTCTCTCTAGGGTTTCAATTTTCTGCTCACAAATACTCAGTCTGATTTAAACAGCTCTCATCTTCTTTAAACACATACTATGAAAAGTAACCAACCAATTCAATAGAATTTGGGTAGTAGCAGATCTGTAGCTAGAAGGATTTCCACATTCGTCATTTGCTAGTCCTTGATGTATGCCTTTTCTAGAAAATTCCCTGTTAACCAGACCTTTCACTTAAAGGAATGCACATTGCACAACTAATGTTCTTTTGTACTAGCACGGTATTGTAATTTCTTGTAGCTCTTATCAAGAATTAAAATTTAGGAGTTTTGTTTCTCATTGTCTGATTTTTAACCTATTTAATTAGAAGAAATGCTACAAATATTCCATTGGAAGAGTAGGTATTTTTTGATAAACATGTTTGGAAAATAAGAAGATGAATGCAACTAGTACGAATAACACACCCCTATCATTTGCACATTCATTTAAATTGTAGAGATAAAATGAATTACCAATTTCATACTATTTTGACTAATGAACATAATTTGCATGTATGTTAAGTTGATAAACTCAATTCTAAAGTTTCGTTACTGCTTAGCATTATTGGGGAATTATGCATTTATTGAATAAATGAGAACACATCTTGCAAAGGCTCTTCACATATCTTTCTATTGCCTAATCATACTTTCTTTGTTCCCACCACCTAATTTGGGGCGTTGGATATGTAGGTTAGTTTTGATG
Source organism: Chamaecyparis obtusa (assembly GCA_027943335.1). Classification (NCBI taxonomy): domain Eukaryota; kingdom Viridiplantae; phylum Streptophyta; class Pinopsida; order Cupressales; family Cupressaceae; genus Chamaecyparis; species Chamaecyparis obtusa. The sequence continues at coordinate 151,526 of BSBK01013647.1, read as the reverse complement.
ATGACTACGAGTCTTCTAGTGTACTTTTGTGCTATATATTTTAACACTAGATGATTTGATGATTGAATATTTTATTGTGATCTATTGCTTACTTTCTGATATGAATTCAGTCTAACTTTACAGAGACTTGTGAGTGCAGATTTGAAATATCAAACACTTTTGCAAACTATAAATAGATATATATCATGTCTCCAATCACTAAAATCTGATCATTCATGCACGTGAACAATTGATTTATTATTGTATTTCTTCAACTTACTTTGTCTTCTTTATAGTCATCAATGCAACATTATAGAGGTTTGCAATGACTTTTATTTATTTATTTTTATTCTTTTTTCCATCACAAATTTTGCAGCCTTCTTTAAACTTGGCATCTCCCAAATTTAGCCAAAGAGGTGTTGCCTTGTTTTTTTGTTAGTCTGTCTTTTTCATTTTTTAAAAAATCTTTTTATTTCTTAAAAGGAAATGAAAATAACTATCGACTATGCACTCCATATAACAGTGCTTAAATCTGTGTTCAAAACCTCTATTGTCAATGACACATTTATGATCTTCATGATAGCTTGGCCCTCACTTCCCCAATCCACTGTTTGTTCACTATCAAGATCTCCATGCTCTTATGTAATCATGGGTGCTTCTCCATTATTGCTTCTTCATCTTTTTTTTTAACACTTTTGGTATTCTTTGACCTCTTAGCAGTACCTTGTATATTCATTGTCACAGTCCATTATTTGGCACCTCACTTCATTACATTATATATCTCTATTTCATCATTGCATATTACCGTTTTGCAATATACAACTGATTGATACAATTGTTTGGCTGTAATATCTTGTTTGGAAAATTTCATATAGTTCAAATCTCAAGCATACAATAATGAAAATTCTTAGTCAATTTATAAATTAACAATTAATAATTTTTTCTTTTGATTAATGAACTAAATTTTTTTAATTAATTTTATTTATTATAAGATATTATGTTTTGAATTCTACTTAGAGATTTCAGACTTATCTTGAGCAGTGGCTTGCAACACTAGTGGCTCTTTTTTCAGTAAGACTTGTTTTCAGTGAAGTATTTTTAGTACGATAGCTTTAGGACCTATTTTTAGTTAAAGTATGATACCTCGTGTTGACTAGTGTTTGGTTTTTGTAGGGTTCTTATAAAGCTCAAATTGAAGATTTTGTGTATAAAAGTTCTCTTTTCCACTATTTTGGATGAGTGTTACTTTTTTTGGGGATACATGATTTTCATATGTTTCAAGAGCTATTTATGTAATGATCATAACTAGCGTCCACAGACTTTTCTTTGTAGCTTTCTATTAGACTATCTTCTTGGCATCCATATGAAATGGTGGAGCAGGTATTTATGTTGTTATTTTGTGTAGTTGTAGTACATCATTTTAATGAAATGAAACACTAAAATACATTTTAATAGGTCACACATAGAGTAATATTTCATATTGGTATTATGATGAAAAGATCAAAATTGTTAGTGATGGAAAAATATATGTTTTAGAGTACTTTACATGAATTATGAAACTACTTTGTGACATCACTAAAACCCTTAAAATTAGAAACCACCTTGAAAAAAGCTTACCATACTATGACACTAGGGGTAATGTAATGAGGGAAATTAATTAATCTTTGGAGTGTAATGATAATAGTGGATTTTTTTTAAATAGATTACTTTTTTTTATTTAAGTAAATGATGGTTTTCACCAATGGGCTATTAATTTAAGAAACTCATAAGGGTTGAGTTGGAGATTTTGAAGAAACAAACCTCAAAACATGGTATATGATGAGATAAACCTTGAAACATGGTATCCTTATTTTTTCTTGATAGAATTGTGTTAAACAATTATATAAATTGTTCTAACACATTATCTAAAGCTACCTAAGGATACTCAAGAATTCATATTAGGTTATTGTTGTTGATCTTTACCCTATATTTGTGTCGATACAACCTTTGGTAACTGACATTTGAATCTTTGATGTAGGTGTCACATGGTACTAGTATAAGAACAAAATCTTATCAACTTCCAATGCTAATGCTATGTATCCACATTTCAAATGTTTAAAAAAGAGTGATACAAGATCAAAAAAATGCACATAAAATCCCATCTTTTCAAAGTTGAAAATATTTGGTCAGTTTGTGTGATAATACATTGTATATAAAAAATAGATAAAACTTTTACACTAGTGTATGTCAACTTAAAGTCACATCTTTGAAGTTTCAAATTTCTTAAGCTGTAATAGTCATGTTTGATTCAAGAAGATCTAATACTCAATTTTAAAGTTGTACTCTCATTATTTATAGTACATGATGCATTCAAGGAAATAGCGCATCATCATCACCTGAATATTTAGATGAACAGGCAGTCAGACCTACTCTAGGTACAAATGAATACTTCAATGAAATGATATATTGCACTTGCAATAGGTGCCAAAATAGGAAACTAAAGAGGTAGAGACTTGTTGGTATACATAGATCAAACTATGGATTTTATATAGAAGAGGTACACTATAATTAGCATATTGGTATTCTGATTATAAAATATAAATATGCATATTATTTAGCACATTATTATTGATTATTTCAAATTTTTTTTGATGAAAAGGCACTTCCTATTCTGAATATTGTTGAAGAACCAATGGATGTCACTGATGATAGCCACTCTCAAGATGAAGAACAAGAAACATTTATGAATGAAACCACTTCTCAGATAAATGAGGTTGATGTCAATGAATTTATCCAAGACTTCTATACATTTTTTGAAGAAGTTACTGATTTGCCTCTAGCCCAGTTGGCTATGACGCCTCTTTTCCCAAATGCAAATACTTCTATATTGGCGACACTTATGTTGTTGTTGAACTTGAAGGTTACTCATGGATTGAAAAACACATTCTTTATTGATATATTAAGGTAGGTATCATCAAGATCAAGTATCTGATAAGGTTCCCTACAAAGTACTACGACATATTCCACTAAAGCCAAGGTTTGAGAGGATGTTCAAATGCAAGGAGTTGACAAAATATATGGATTATCATGGACAAGGGAGGAGACAAGATGGTGTTATGCGTATGGCTGTGGATAGAAAATATTGGAAAGTGATTGAGGAAAAATGGCCACATTTAAGAAATAAGCCAAGGAATGCAAGGATTTCTCTAGCAATGGATGGTGTCAATCCTTTTGGAGATCTTAGAACAACCTATTTTGTTTGGCTAGTTTTAATTATTAACAAAAATTTCCCCCGTTGGATGGCAATGAAAAAGGAGCATGCAATGTTAACTCTGATTATACCAGCTATCAAAACATATGAATGCAGTTCCTTCATTAAGATTATATAAAAATATTTCAATTCAGTTAAACCCTGATAAAAATTTTATTTACTTAGGGAAGTATCAAGTAAAGGATATGGATGTATACATGGAGCCCCTCATTGACGAGCTTCGTGAATTATGGGATGGTGTAAATATGTATTATGTATCAAGACTTATCAATGACAAAAACTTCCTCTTTCATGCAATTTTTATCTGGACAATTCATGATACCCCAGGTTTCTCTATTTGTTGTGGTAATATACTATAAATTACATTTGTAATTATTATGTTAATTATACCATTTACTAACTCTAGTTTCCATTCTTATTTTAGGGCTACAAACAAAGGGGAAACATGGTTGTACAAGATGCATATGACCAAGATGAAGATCACGATGAGTTTAATGAAGTGTCTGAAGAAAATGATCTACCACATGAGCAATAAGTCCATGAAGATGATGACTTTATCGATTTTATTTACCTATAGTTGAGGGTGATAAAGACCATGAAAATGGTAGTATTAATTTATTTGTGGATTTAGGGCCCATTAATGATGGGGTATTTATGTCATTAGATGATGACATTTCATGTGAGCATGACATTGCTTGATCACCACGTTCACTTTAAAATGGTTGTAAGGATTTAATACAATATTATTAACTATTTCAGTATTGAGTTTTTATTATTACACAAAATGTAACAAACATTTAGTAATTTGAATGTTTTGTTCTTAGATGTTTGTAATGTCAATGCATATAACTTGATTTTTTTTCAATTGGATATGTTTTTGTTTCATTTATTTATTTTTTACATCTTTAAGATTTTATTTGAAAGACACTTTTCTATTTGGTGGAGGTACATGATTACTTCTCCCCAATTCCTTAACTAAAATTTTGAGAAAGTTTACATAACCAAAACCTAGGTACTTAATACAATCAACACCTCCTCGAGAAATATAATACCATAAAATTAAAAAAAATTGTATGTTGAGTATTGTTTATGCTTTCTAATGTACTTAAGTATAAGGAAATTTGTGTATGTTATTGTTCATGTGGAAGTGAATTTGAATTGTGTTACTAATATTGCTTGCATATGATCTCTAATAAACATTTTCTTATTTTATTATCATTATGCACTTTTTTAAGAATGTGGCCAAGGGTGCTACCAATTCTTCTATGGGGGACCCATTGATTTTAAATGCTTTAGTTGAAATGTTAAAAAATGGACAAGGGCAACAGATAACTATGATGGTGCAAGAGGTAAGCTTGAATGTTTTTTTTATTTAATTTTAATTATCATATGTTACCTATTATATATTGTTAATTTATGTCTGTGGAATACATGCCATCTCTAAAGTCATTCCAGTCCCTATCACATCTATTAGTACATCTAGTATTATGCCAGTGGTAAAATTTGATCAAGATTATTGTGCATTTAATAACCTTATTTCACTTTATGTATTTGTTGATATTTGTGTTTTTACTACACAAGGAATTTCTACACTAGATTGAGCGTGCATTTTGTTTGCATGCAAGATCCAAATATGGTCTCCAATATAGCTAGTGTTATGCCAAAGGTAAGATCCAATCATGTGTTTGTGTAAGCTTGATTACATTATTTTCACTTATTATACCATCTAAATATTTATATTTATACTTGTAGAATATTTCAAGGACTACTCCAGCAAGCATATAATCTATTGGTATAGAGGCTCATGGGATGCCCTCTACATCTAGAACAAAAACACCGATCACAAGAGTGGGATCAAGTGCAAAACCGCATAGCATGTCCTCTTAAGAAAACACTGATGTTCCTAACATCCCTGTTGAATTGGAAATGCATGCCCCTATTAGGAGCACATCAAATGTGGGTTCAGTTAGAATTGTCTCACCAACGTCAGAACAAGTTTCCTTGAGGAGTAATATAGACTCGCAATCAAGAATGCTAAGGCTTCTGCCGGATAATCCTGAAAATGTTCAAATCAGACAAGAAATTATTAAACAAATCCAGTTATGGGAAATGGCATTGTTGCACACTATAGGGCCTACCTCAGATGAATAGGTAAAATTATGTAGGGATATTATAGCATTATTCTTGCTCCTACCTAGTTCTTATTCCTACCTAGTTCAAATATTTGGTCAGCATTATAGATTTCAATTTTTATAACTTTTTAATTTTTAGACTTTGAAAGTATTAGTTTGAACGTCATAGATCACAACTTTTTAAATGTAATCATGACTATCTTATTCACTATTTAAAAATGATACTCACTATTTTCATGTCACATTAGATATCACTATCTTTAGTTGTCTTTATATCATTATTGCATTTATTTCCATTCATTATCTATCTTGACATTATATAAGTATCTTTTTTTCTTTAATCTTTGTCTTTTATATGAGATAGGACAACTTTTCTTGTGTTTTGATGATTTCTATATTTCCCTTTCACCGCTCTTTTAAGATTTTCTCTTTATGAGTCTTCATACCTCTGCCTTTGTGTAGCAATCAATCTTTCTTTATAATTGTTACCATATGCTATTCATTGATATGGTCAGATCAATATTTATAAATGGTTGTTGTTTGACTGCATTATTGACGTTTGGACTACAAATCAATGTTGTTATAAGTAACCATTTGTCTGAGACATTTCTCACTATTATTACATATTACATTCTCTTCTCTATTGGTTAAATAGAGGGATCTCTACTTTGAAGCAATCTCTTATGATCAATAGTCCTTTTTCTTACTCCTTTATTGGTCTCCTTATGATAGCACTGTTATGATCTTACTATCCCTTTATTGGCGATAATAATAATGATATTTTCAATACTATTTTTTATGATCATGATGATTTTCATGTTCAATGTTCCATGTTCTATTTGTTAGCATTGTCTTTTCTTTCATTTTTTGGTCTCATTTATGAATAGTGTCTTTTACCCTTGCCTTTGATTTGAAAGTAGTTTCATATTTTGGTTGGATTTTTAACAATTTCATAATTTCATTGTACATACAAGAAATAAATGACCAAGTGATTAATGTACATATAAGGGCATTTACCTCAACCCCCCAGACTACAACATTTTACTTAGTAACTACAAAAGGATTGCAAGAAGTAATGATCTTGCTCACCTCAGTAGGGAATGTGTTGAAGGATGAAATGGGCTTAAAATTCTGTCACTTTATTTATCATCATGCAGAACAATTATTTGGAGATACCATCCAAATGGATTGGAGGAAACAAACCAATGCTAAAAAGGAAGAACTCTTTAAAGATGTCATAACAACATTTGGTAATCCTGGGTTTAATAAAGATATTATTCTAGATATTGCACGTAAGTACATTCACTCTAAACAAGATAATCTAAGGTCAACATTGACAAAAGACTTGAAGTATCCACATCTAGCTTGGATCACAGACCAAGGAACATGAGATGAACTTGTAAAAGATGCTAAGCTTAAGAGGAAGGCCCATAATAATCCAAACTACAGGCCATCTATACAAGGAGGTAAAAGACACCTTTGAGATACAAGGAATGCAATCCAAGCTCGGGTGTCAAGGATTGGATCTCATAAATTAGGGTGTGGTGGATATAATAGAATTCATGGTGGCATGGTAAGTGAATATTTCATATATTATATTTTCTATTTCAATAAAAAAAGGTTGTAAGTTAACTGTATTATATGTGTCATTGTACCTTATAAATTTGGTTATCTTTGTTAATATAGGTTCACCAATTTAAAAAGGAAGCTTCAGAGGAGGACTTAATGTATGCTCTCCTACATGGTTCCCAAGGCCTTCGACAATGTATGATAAACCAAGGGGATAAGTTAATCACTGGTCATCAATTTGAGGTAAGTAATTAATATATTTTATGACTTATGGAATAATTTAATTGGATGTATTATGTTTTAACAAGTAAAATTTTATTGTTTATAGGATGCCCAACAATCAAATTCATCAAGTGAAGCATCTAGCAGTGAGCATGAGTAGGAGAAACATTCACTTGATGAATGTTTTGTCACACACAATGATTCAATTGACATTCCTGAACCTCAGAAGGAAACTATCATTGAATTTGAGCAAACGGGAGACAAGAATAATATGGAAGATGTTCAATGCAATGAGAAATCCACAACCATAATTCGTGTAGTGCCTTGTAGAAAGAGGACAAAACTGATAAGGCTGGATAGAAATAGTTCCTAAATAACATAAAATAGATTAAATTTTATAAGACTTTACCTTTTATTTATTAGAATTATGCATGCCCTATTTTTGGCTTTGCATGTGTTGTTTTAAGTTGTCCATGCTTTGTTACAAGATGTTCTTAGAGATGAAACAAACTTTATTTTATATGTAAAACTATTGGTAGTACCAGTAATTGTGGTATTTAATTTAGAACTTTTAGTTGGTAATAGAGTCTATGAACTCTATGTATATATCATGTCTACTTTATTTTTTTGTAAGTTGCAAAGAGCACACATGCATCATTACCATTTTAGTAATAAAATAATAGGGGATTCAATAGAGGATATTTCAATTTCTTCCTATGCATTTTTTTGTTAACTTTTTAATATTAACACATATTACAAAAGATCCAAGTAATATTGTTATTCTTGTCTAATATTTGTTTGGCTTCTTTCAAAGTGTTGGGTGCTACTTGCAAAGCTTGATTTTTTTTTGGGTGTTGTCTCTTTTGGTGGACTAGTTACTTTCTCTGCCATTTATTTGAAAAATTGTTTGAGTATATGGTTGGTTTGCTCAATGAGTCTAAATTTCACTTGGTTTTGTGGCAGGTTGTCGCATGTGTCAATAGAATTATTGGACTTTCTCCTGTTGGAAAGGTATGCAAAATTGTTAAAGATTGATCTTGATACTTGCTAATGTATACACATTTCTTTAGCATTATGCATGTTGGGTGCCCAAGTGTTAAATTGATACTCAATAAGTGTTCATTATTTTGCTTCTTCTTTCAGCTCATAGTCTTTGAAGAATCCAAGCATACATTGTGATAACTTTTTGAAATCTATTGCAACAAGATTCCATGGATTCATAGTGTGGAGAGTAGGAGGGAACAACTGGCTTATCTTTAAAATGTCATTCTGATTTGAGGAGGACCAATCACCATGCTTACCAAATTTAGCATCCTCAGAGAGACTTAGGAAAGAAGAACATTGCCAAGCTCAGTTTCTTAATAACCTCATCTATAGAAAGTGGTACTCAAATTGATTGAAATTAATTGCAATCCAATGATATGCATTTCATTCTATAGATTTGGGTGGGACAAGATTGGCAGTGGTGGTTCATTTCATTAATCATGACACTCCCAAATCTTGTGTCTACTAAATACTCTATTGCAAAGATCTCTTCATCAATTATGTGCATCCTTAGTAGTTATTCTTACATACTTCTCTGAATGGGTGTTATGAGCCTAATCTCTAATCTTCAAAAGTCATCAAAGTATATAGTAGAGGAGGTAATACAGGGTTGCAAATTACTAAATCATATCTATGTTGTTTCAGAATTCAACAGAATCTGGGAGACAACTGTAGAAAATCACACCTATTATAGTTCTTTCATGGTTCTAAACTTGAAACTCCACCCTTCACTGTTGCCTATAAAAAGTGGGATAAAGACTACTACAATATATAATTTACTTGCTCAGAAAAAGAATTTTCAAATGTGAAAGGTGTAGAATTGAATCATACCCCATGAAGGCAAATGATGAGTTTTCAATCCAAATGAGGTTCACTGTCATGTTACCATTTGAGGGGAATCCAATTATTTCTAGCATGATATGAGTAAAAATTATGGGCGTTAACCTTTTCTATTTTAAGAAATTGAGACTTCATGAAAAATGGTAGATGACCTAGGTAGTTTCTGTGATCAACCCCCTTTTTTCTAAATTGATTATCATTATTGCTTCTAATATGGGCAACTGACCAAATCTTGAGCTACCTTAATTCCATTAATGTCTGGAAATCACTCTAGATGTTATTTTTTGCAAGGTCTTTCATCAACATCTTTCACTATAATCATTTTTAATGCCACTCCTAAGTAGAAATTTTGATTCTGCAAGGTCATTTGAAATTTGAAAACTAACCAAAATCTCTAAATTAGATTAGTAAATCTCTCCCTTGCAAATCTGTTTCTACACTACATGTACTGTTGGGTCCAGGGTTACCTTATTTCATTTAATAGTGAAAGTTTTATGGGAGGTTGACTGCCTCTCGTACTGCCTGAACACCTCTTAGATTCTAATTTGACTATGCCTCAATTAAACAAATTTCCTTCTATGAGTTTTAATTAAGTTTGTACTACTCATTTTATTTCGTAGAATTTACAAATGAAATACTTGTTTGAAAATGAAAAAATTGACCAAGATTTACGAGTTAGCTTAGTTGTCTTTTGAAATTATTGTTTGCAACAAGTAGTATGGAAAAGAAATTATTTGGCTTGTATGGAAATGAAACTCTTAATCTGAGGAATACATTGGCTATGAGTGTTATTGTTATCTAGATGAATTATTATGGAAAACTTCTATGTACAATGTTATAGGTGCATCGATTTTTCTATATAAAACAAATGGTTAAATTTTTAGTAGGCAAGATTTAGGAGGGTTAGGAAGATTTTTGCAAATGAAAGCTTGATGATTTTTTTGAAAAATTATTTGAGCATATGGTTGGTTTGCTCAATGAGTCTAAATTCCACTTGGTTTTGTGGCAAGTTGTGGCATGTGTCAATAGAATTATTGGACTTTCTCTTATTGTTAAGGTATGTAAAATTGTTAATGATTGATATTGATGCTCGCTACTATATACACATTTCTTTAGCATTATGCATGTTGGGTGCCCAAGTGTTAAATTGATACTCAATAAGTGTCCATTGTTTTTCTTCTTCTTTCAGCTTATAGTTTTTGAAGAATCCAAACATACATTGTGATAAATTTTTGAAATCTGTTGCAACAGTTGCAATAGGAGTCAATGGATTTGTAGTGTGGAGATTAGGAGGGAGAGTGCAACTTGATCAGTAAGGGTGTGAGTGTGTATTAGTTAAAACCAGATCATTACTCCTTGGAGTGTCACTTTTTCCAGGTAGATTCATCCTCACTTTTATTTCGAGTAATTGTTATACACTAAGTTTGCACCCTTGTTTTAAGCTCTCGTAGTCCTGATAACCTAGTATAATATGGGAATCATCTCCAGGTTGTGGGACCTATGCTAACTGAGATGAGACCTCTAGGTTCTAGGCTGGTTCCTCTTGGATAATCACCCTAATTTGCTTCTTGACATGAAAAGTAAAGTTCTTCGGAGGGAAAGGGATAGAAAGAGTACTTGAAAGTAAAAATGCTTGAAAGAAAACTACCTACTGGGTGATACACCAAAATTAGGGTATGAATTGCAGCATAGAGGAATGAAGCCAATGAAGAACTTAGGTCTAGGAGATCACAACTTCTTAAATAGGCTTGAATAAGTGTTTCATAGAGGGGTCTGAACATAAGAAACAAACTATGACCTGCAAGCAGACATTCACCTCTACAACTAGGTGTAGGAATGAGACAAGATTGTCAAGGGGTTGAAGTATGCCCACAAGAGCATTCACATCAAATCATACACAACAACACACAGAATTGCAAAACAAAAGAGGGATCAGGAACCCTAAATTATCACCGAACATGCATACACTTCAATTCAATAAGAGATACTTCAAACAATGAAAGGATAAGGATAGAGAAAATGTCACAAATACCTTGGAGTTGTTTAAAAAATCAATGAGAGATTACAAGAGTAGAAGACCAGAGGGTAGAAGAAATACCATGGATAGCCTTCTAAGAAAGGATTCTTTCTTTTACAATTCCAACCTCTGAGCACTAAGGCTCCAAAAAAGAACTATATATCTCTCACTGCACGCAGGCAGGAGTTAAGACCTAATTAGGGTTACAAGATTTTCAATAGAATAATAGCTAACCGTAACTCAACCAAGTCTGATCTGTTGGTGTTCTTATTATACACTAAGTTTGCGCCTTTGTCTCAAGCTCTCATAGTCTTGATAACCTAGTATAACATGGGAATCATCTCCAGGTTGTGGGACCTATGCTAACTAAGATGAGACCTCCAGGTTCTAGGCTGGTTCCTCTTGGATAATCACTTTAATTTTTTTTTAGATAGGAAAAGTAAATCTTTTGAGGGAAAGGGATAGAAGGAGTGCTTGAAAGGGAAATGACTAAAAGCAAACTACCTACTAGGTGATACACCAAAATTAGGGTTTGGATCTCAATATAGAGGAATGAAATCAATTAAAGGCTTAGGTCTAATAGGTCACAACTTACTAAATAGGCTTGCATAAGTGTTTCATTGAAGGGTCTGAACATAAGACACAATCTATGACCTGCAAGCAGACATTCACTTCTGCAACTCGGTGTAGGATTGAGACAAGACTGTTAGGGGGCTGAAGTATACCCACAAAAGCATCTAAGTCAGATCAAACACAACAACACACAAAATTGTAGAAAGCAAGAGGGATCAGGAACCCTAAGATATCATTGAAAACACCATATACTTTAATCTAATAAGAGATAATTCAAACAAGGAAGCATAGGGACATGAAGTATTGTCACAAAATACCTCTGCAATATTTTAATTATGAATGGGAGAAATACAATTGTATAAGCCAGAGGGTGGAGATGATACCACAGATGACCCTTAAGAAAAGATGAATTTCTTCTACAAATTGTGCAACTCTTGAGCTCAAAAGCTCCCAAAATACAATATATACATACTCAATTGCATGCAGGTAGGAGTCAAAACTAACCTAACTAGGGTTGCAGATTTACAATAATATCAAACCCTAAAGGTACACTGATCACCTATTAATGAAAATCTATGAGAATCGGTGATCAAATCATATCTTTCTTGGTGTGCTAATCCTTCTGAACTAAAAACACCTGTAGACACAACAACCTCAACCTAGCAACCCATCTGTAACTCCACTAAGCCATGAAGGATCACAATCTGATCATAATTCCCTGGATAATAGTACCGCCTGAAAAGGTGGCGCCAATTCTTTCTAGCACTTCCTATCATGAAAATGTGGCAAAGGACCCTACAACGCTGGCCAATAGTCACTTCTATCATCTTCACAACCACAACCATCCTGAGACTTTACTCCCTGAGCTACCCGACATCATGCATGGCCGAAAGAACACAAAACCCTAGCAAAACCTTCACAGAGATATTCAAATTCAAATATTAATGGCTAGCAGATATATTTTAAAACGTGACCGTCGATGTGAAAACTCCCTGGCAGATGAATGGTTGTGATGCACTTGAAAACAACCTCGAGTCTTCTTCCTTTAAGTCATTCAGCGATTATGTGACTGAAGAATTCTAAGTCGCGAGATCCTATGGCTTACCCTAGTTTGGTCAAGCGATTCAACGAACAAGGTTGTCGCTGAATCTCTAGGTCTTGCAGCTAACCCTGGTTATATCTTAGGAACAAGAGAAATCGTTCATTCACTGAGTTGCAGAGTACTCCCTTAACCACTCATGAGAATTCTAGCTTACATTTGGCAAACTAGTGACTGAAGACAATCTCCAGATCGTAGAGAATTTTAGAGAATTTTAGGGCCTCACTAACTTATCCTATGATTTTGTGAATACACACATTCACACACTCACCAGACCATTTAGAGCATTGCTATCTTATCACGTGAATGAGAGACCAAAGAGAAGTTATCGGGGTTGCAATATATTTTGTCAAACCTGGGCCCAGACTTGCCACCTGTCAATCTTTTATTCACTCTGACTGCCTCATCAACAACACCTTGGCACCTCTCTGACATTGGACCCACTTAAGACAAAATTCTAATCTAATGGCGGGCACAAGATCTCATACCCTTCAAATATTCTTTCAAATTATACGCCCGCCGTAGATCTTTATTAAGCTGCAACCCCACTGATACATCGGTCCACCTAGAAGTCCTCATCAGCATGCAACAACCAATAGAAAACATGCACATCAGCAAGAAAGGACCCATAGAGAATGCTCTGAGATAAAGTAAGATCAACGATGGGCGCATGATCACATGTCTTAGAAAGATTCCTTGCATACATGTGCCAGCGGTTGATCCTCTACAGATGTCAGAGCCCCTTTAAAATGCTAGAAACCTGGTCCCACTGACACATCGGTGAATCAGTACCATGTGGACCAATGAGAAGCCTCCATTTGTGTACACGTAGCAGTGGAACCGCTAGGCATGAAGAGTTACATCACCAAGGAGAATCAACAGTTGTCTAAAAATCACATACCTCTGACACATTTCATGAGAACACACACTAGCCATAGATTTCCAAGCTTCTGACATCACTAGGCCCGTTGAAAAAAATACAAGTCATCATCCCTCGACCAATAGGAAGCCTCCAAGTAGGACAATGTGGTAGTGGACCCACTAAACTTTGAAGCACTGCATAGAAGGGAAGATCGACGGTTGTCATAAGATTGCATGCCTCTGACAGACCCTATGAGATCTTATGACAACCATTGATCTCATCAACTGGGAATCTCTTAACCCTGGAAGCTTTAGCAAATGCGTGACCAAAGGAAGAATCACTCAGTCACCGAATAGAGTTCGTAACCTTGGTTAAGTCTATTCCTAAGCACAACCTCTTGATAGAGGAACAAAAATGGAACTAGAGGGACAAATTGTGCATGAGTACTTCTTGGAAAACAAGAAAACTAACCTAGAAAATAGGGAAAGAAAGCAGGGGAACACATATTTACAAGAATTTATAGAGAGGGATTAACCTCAAAGTAGGGCTTCAAGTGGAAACTATTTACTGATATTGGCAAGGCAACTCCTTCAAGATTTGATAGCTGGAAAGCATTAGATCCCTTGCACTCTGTTATAACAAATGGTCCACTCCAAAATGAATCAAATTTTGTATGTCTACTAGGCTTGGATCTGAACTCATCCCATTTGAGAACTACATCTCCAACTTTGAAACTTCTGATCCTGGCTCTTTTATCAAAGCTTTTCTTTATTTGGATCTGATGGAATTCCATATCCTGCATTGATTTGTCTCTGATCTCTTCTAATTCCATCAAATAAGCATACTTGATCTGCAAGGGATCTCCTTCTTCAAATAGGGCATACTAAGTAGCCAAGTCCAAAGCTAGCAATTCAGCTGAGATGGACAACTTAGCCTCTTTACCATATACTAGCATGTAAGGAGAATTACCAATGATTTTCTTTGGGGTAATTCTGTCTAACCATAATGCAGACCTCAGTTTAGTACACCAATCTGTTTGATTTTCTTGAAGAGTCTTCTTGATTATTCTAATCAAGTTCTTATTTGTTGATTTAGCTAAACCATTTCCCTGAGGGTAATAATTGGAACTGGTATTCAGATAGATGCCATTCTTGACTGCCCACTCTGAGACTTTGAGGCTTGTGAATGCTAATGCATTATCTAAAATGATGGAATCAAGAGTGCCAAACCTAGGAATTAAATCATCATAAAAACTTAATACAACACTCTCATTGGCCTCCTTTAATGCAATTGTTTCTGTCCATCTGGTGAAATAATCTATTGCAGTAATTATCCATTTATGGCTTACACTAGATGGAGGATTGATGATACCAATGAAGTCTATACCCCACTTCATGAAGGGTTACTCTGTTTTGACTAGCTATAGGGGCAAGGCTGCAAGCCTTTCTTTTCCTGCAAACATGGCACACTTGATGCATTTTCTTACATAATCATGACTATCCTTAAAGATAGATGGCCAATAGTATCCGGCCGTCATGATTTTAAAAGGAGTAGTCCTAGGAGAAAAGTGACCTCCAAAAGGTCCATCATGAAACTCAAATAGGGCATCAGCTATCTTTCCTAAATCTATGCATCTTAAAAGGACACCATTGTGATCTTTTCTGAAAAGAACTTCATCTATCAACACAAAAAGAATAGATTGTAGTCTATAATACCTCCTTTTTGCTGAATCTAGGCCTACAAGACATTGTCCTGTCTTCAAATAATTGATCATATTAGGCAACCAGCTTGTTGCCTTGGGTTGTTCTTCTGTAGAATGCACCACCAAAGATGCATGTATTTGATCTAATTTCTTTGAACTTTCATCCCCTACCAAATTCTCACAAAGACCTCTTTCTCTAACCAGCTTGGCAGTCTGAATATCTATGTCATATTCCATCACCTTGGTGATCCAACAAGCTCTTTTCTCATTTAGGTCTTTGGAGAGCAAAAATTTTTTGACACTTGGATGAGTAACTTTCAAATGTACCTTGCTATGGGTCAATAGATATCTAAACTTTTTAAGGCTCTTCACCATAGCAAGTACATGTTTCTCTACAAAATAGTATCTCTGTGCATACTCCTCTAAACCGTTGCTAAAGAAAGCAATGGGCTACTCCAATCCATCTGAATTTTCTTGGGTTAACATTGCAGATATGGCATCATGACCTCCATAGGCATAAAGGATAAAATCCTTACTGAAATTTGGGTTTAGGAGAGCAGGGGCTTCTACCAAAACCTCTTTGATAGCTTGAAAATTGACTCTCCCTTCTTTGGTCCAACTAAAAGCTGAACCCTTCTTTAACATGGTCGTCAAAGGCTTGAGTAAATCTGTAATGTTAGGCAAGAACCTCCTAACAAAATTAATCTTTCCTATGAAAGATTGGAGACTTTTCTTATGATGTGGTAGGGGTAGCTCTAAGATAGCTGCAATTCTCTCAGGATCCACTGTAATTCCTTCTTTGGACACTACATATCCTAATAGTTTTCCTTCATGAACTACAAACACACATTTCTTGGGATTAAGAGATATCCCGAATTCTCTACACCTTTCAAAAATCTTCCTCAAATGTTTGATATGATCTACTGCATGTTTTGAATAGACAATTATGTCATCCAAGTAGACCAACATAAACTTGTACATTAGGCTCTTAAAGGCCATATCCATTTCCTTTTGAAAAGTAGCACCTGCATTTGACAAACCAAAAGGCATCTTTTGATAAACCATGGTTCCCCACTTGGTTGTAAATGTAGTCTTGTATTGATCCTCTTCATTTACTAGGATCTGATTGTATCCTGAATAGCCATCCAATAATGAAAATCTCTCGGATCCAGAGACACATTGTAAGATTTGTTCCATGGAGGGTAGTGGATGGAAGTCCTTTAATGAGGCTCTGTTAAGATCCCTGAAGTCAACACATAACCTCAACTCCCCATTCTTCTTCCTGACAAGAACAAGGTTGGAAACCTAACAAGTATGCTTGATGGGGTAGATGATACCACTTTCTATTAGTTTGAGCACCTCTTTATGCATAAGTGGCTCAAGCTTAGGATTAACAAGCCTTTGTTTTTGCCTCACTAGTTTGGCATTTGGTTCTAACTCAATAGTGTGTTGAGCAAGGGCAGGATCAAAAACTTTGAGATCTTCATATTGCCATGCAAAAACATTGCCGAATTCTTTGAATAACTGAGTGTAAGCTTGCTTCTCCAATTCAGTGTTTACCTTTCCAAATTGTAGGGTCTTACCTGGTTCCAACTCTAAGTCAACACAATGTTCTTGTTGGACTACCAGGAAAACTTTATTCTTCTTGACTTCATCATCCTTGTTGAAGATAGTCTCTAAGGTGACAAGACCTCTAGGCATCTTATTGAACTTCAGTTGTATCACTTGATCACCATAGTTTTGTGATAGCCTATCTTGATTGCACTCTGAAAAAAATATCTTATTCAAACAAGAACTAGAGAATTTGTTCATCATTGTCAAACACTTGCGAATTAACATCATTATTAGGAATAGATGGTCTGACAATCACTTTGATATGCTATTGATCTACTTCTTTTGAAATGCTATTTGGAATATCATACTGAGATCCAACAGCAGCTAACCTATCTGCATTTTGATTTAACTTTCTAGGGATAGCAATAATATTGAAAGCATGGAAATCTTCAATTGCATCCCAAACTCTATGTTTGTATGCCTTCATGGTGTCATTCTTGGTTGCACTTATCCCTCTTACTTGGCTAACAACTAGCTCATTGTCACCATAAGCTTTTAAGGCCTTAAGCCCTCCTTTTCTAGCCCATTTTAGTCCATTGACTAGAAGTTCATATTCTGCAATATTGCTAGTGCAGGAGAAACTGAATCTAAAGGTAGTATAATACCTTTCTCCTTTTGGGGACACTAGCATAGCCCCACCACCAGAACCATGCCTACTTCTAGCTCCATCAAAAAATAGTTTCCAAACCTGATTGCTCTAATCTTTTGAATCAATATCTTCCTTGAGAAGGCTTGGTTCTATGGCTCCACTTTCTTGTATCAAATAACTTCCCAAACCAAAATCCCAAACAATATTTTCTTGGGCCTCTGAAGCTCTTTCATCTATAAAAATATCAGGGATACTCTCTATCTTCGTGCTTGCTTCACCAATAGTTTGGAAGTCATTGTCATCAAATATAGGGCAGTTTACATTGATGGCATTGGACACATATGGTTCTATATGGTGTGTTGCTAATGGTTCTGATTTAATGGTGACCTTGGTCCCATACCTTGTATGAAATAACATGTGAGACAAATCAAAAGATAGATAGCCTCCTATCTTAGCTGTAAACTCCCTTGAAAGACATATAGCAAATAATGCAGGGAGATCTATGATATATATATCAAGGAGGATGGAAAAATTGGGACTAGCATGAAGGATCAGACTAGTATCTTTAGCCACACCTATAGTATTGACTGAGGATCCATCAATTTGTGTTACCTTCTTTTGGAAGGGTTCATCCTTTAGTCCTAATTGGTCAACCACTTTCTTAGGCATTACAATGCTAGTAGCTCCACTATCTACCATACAATTATGTACTAAAGATTTTCTAATAATTAGAGATACATAAAAGGGAGGTGGCTTTGAATTCCTACCTTGTGTGATATTGGCTTTGGAGTTGCTACTTGGAGCCTCCTTTTCTTGATCAGTGTTAACCAACACTGGCGTTGTAACTTCTTTTGCAGGTTGAGGAGTTGCCACCTCTATCATGGCCTTCTTCAAAATTTCAAGTTGTCCTAGAAGAGCCAAAGAGTCCCACATAGACATAGTGACATTTACCTTCTTCATGTTGTCTACGATATTAAAAGGTGTCATAGTGTGTACTCTCTGATGTGCTTTCACTATGATGGGCTCTTCTTCTTTTGGAATTTGGCCTTCTTTGCTTGTAATGACAGGAGCCTCCTTAGGTATGATGGGAGCAGCTTGCTGCAGTGGCTCTGCAGATGTAGTGGCTTTGGTATTGGAATCTACTCTCTCCATGTCTTGAGCTCTTCTTTTTGCTCTTGTATAGGTGACAAAGGCAACTTCATCATTGACTCCATTGAAGTCTGGTTGCTCCCAATTGAAAAGAGCAATCTCCTTTTCTTGTGATTCTTGCTGAGGCACTGACCCACTAGATGAGGCCTCTGATTGAGCTTGTGAGGCATTTTAAACCATTAAAGCTTGGTTCATCCATCCATTTGAACATGTAGCTTGATTATGAGGCTGATTACAAGGAAAGCACCATTCATTGTCCATAGCCATATTATTTTGACTAGGAACCATATCCCTCACTGGATTTGCAGAATTGAGAGGTGTAGGATTATATGGTTGGAATGGTCTTTGATTGAAGCTTTGTCTTTGTCCTTGGTAGCCTCCTTGGTATGGTGGCCTATTTTTTTGATAAGGCTATCCTTGATTTTGATATTGTTGATTAGGACCTTGGCCTTGTGGCTGAAATGGTGGTCTGATTCCTTGACCTTGCTTCTTTAAACTTGTGACCTCTTTAGTCAAGGTCTGCAACAAATTGGTCATCTCCTACTTACTCCTCTCCTGACTGTTCTTTATTTCTTGTAGCTCTTGAGAGAAACTAGCTGTTAGCTCTTGACCACTAGTACTAGCCTGAGGTGCTGATATGGTAGGAATAGGGGTAAATGGGGGTACTTGGGCAGGTGCAATGGGTTGAAGGCTAGGAAAAATGGGCATTGGTGGCCTTCTAGCAATCATGCCTACTTGGATCAAACAATTCTCAACCCTGACAGCTATATCAAAAGCTTGGGGTAAAGAAGTACCACCCATAGACTGGATCATGACAAAAATTTGACCATTCAAACTTTGCAAGTAGTATAGAAAAGCATGGTCGGTTGATGGTCTCACAGAGACTGGAATTCTATTCCATGTTTTGAGGAATCTACTATTGTAATCTATCATTTTCTCTTGAGGGTCTCTCTTAATAGTTGTTAACTGCTCAACTAGAGACAAGTTATCTAATTTATCCTCAAAAAGTTTGCTTAAAGCATCCCCTAATTCATCCC
Source organism: Chamaecyparis obtusa (assembly GCA_027943335.1). NCBI lineage: Eukaryota > Viridiplantae > Streptophyta > Pinopsida > Cupressales > Cupressaceae > Chamaecyparis > Chamaecyparis obtusa. Next base: position 131,848 of record BSBK01013647.1, on the reverse strand, counting down.
ACGAAGTAACAGAACTGACAGTTAAAGTTCTAAACCATTCTAGAGCCTTACCCTTTAGAGAGGATGCTAATAATTTTGTGGCCACATCCTCTTGAGTTATGTTGTTTATGCTGCAGATGGTGGTCACATCTCTTATGTGTTCAAAAGCAGTTGTCTACCCTTCACCAGTAAAATCAGGTATACTCTTAAGGGCCACCAAGGACACATCATGATGTTGGGAAAAATTTAATGGACTACCCTGATTAAAGGGTGCAAATGCAAATGGTCTAGCCATTGTAGGAGCTAGAATCTGAAGATTAACAACTATATGAGCTGTATTTGCTACTAGATTTGAATCCTCTTCTAAATCTCTAGTTAGAGATCTGCCTCTTCTTCTAGAGTGAAAGGGAAAAGGTCTCCTTTTCAAAGTATCAGGAGGTGTAGACTGAACTCTCCTTACAGGGGATGTTCTTTGAGTTGACCTGCATTTGTGACTTCTCGTTGAGGGCAACTCTGAAAATTGGGTAGGCTTTGAGCTTCTAGTCTCAATCTTTCTCATAAACCTTGAACAAGGTTAGCCCTAATCCTTGAAACTAGTGGAGTCACCAGATATACTTGATAGAATGACTTCTAAAATCCTATACTATGCAATCTATATATCAGAGATATCATATCTTTAACATGAATCTAATTTCTTTTACTGTCCCAACGGGCGTGCTAGAATTGTTATACACTAAGTTTGTGCCTTTGTCTCAAGCTTGCATACTCTTGATAACCTAGTATAACATGGGAATCATCTCCAAGTTGTGGGACCTATGCTAACTAAGATGAGACCTCAAGGTTCTAGGCTAGTTTCTCTTGGATAATCACCTTAATTTTCTTTTAGATAGGAAAAGTAAATCTTTTGAGGGAAAGAGATAGGAGTGCTTGAAAGGGAAATGACTGAAAGCAAACTACCTACTAGGTGATACACCAAAATTAGGGTTTGAATCTCAGTATAGAGGAATGAAATCAATGAAAGGCTTAGGTCTAATAGGTCACAACTTACTGAATAGGCTTGCATAAGTGTTTCATAGAAGGGCCTGAACATAAGACGCAATCTATGACCTACAAGCAGACATTCACTTCTGCAACTCAGTGTAGGATTGAGACAAGACTGTTAGGGGGCTGAAGTATACCCACAAAAGCATCTAAATCAGATCAAATACAACAACACATAAAATCGCAGAAAGCAAGAGGGATCGGGAACCCTAAGATATCACTGAAAACATCATATACTTTAATCCAATAAGAGATAATTCAAACAAGGAAGCATAGGAACATGAAGGATTATCACAAAATACCTTTGCAATATTTTAATTATCAATGGGAGAAATACAACTATATAAGCCAGAGGGTAGAGATGATACCATAGATGACCCTTAAGAAAAGATGAATTTCTTCTACAAATTGTCCAACTCTTGAGCTCAAAAGCTCCAAAAATAAAATATATACATACTCAACTACACACAGGTAGGAGTCAAAACTAACCTAACTAGGGTTGCAGATTTACAATAATATCAAACCCTAAAGGTACACTGATCACCTATTAATTAAAATCTCTAAGAACCGGTGATCAAATCATATCTTTCTTGGCATGCTGATCCTTCTAATGTAATACCTCCCGTAGTTGCTACTGTTGCTGAGACTATGATGTAATTGATACTATTTTACTTTAGTTGATTCGACTAGACATATGTTATATTTATATTGTGGTGTGTTATTTGACAATTATGCTTTGGAGGTTAATTATCATGTTTAGATCTGAACCAAAAACATTATGTGATGGTTAATTTAAGTAATTATGGATTTTATATGATGTTTCAATGCATGTATTAATTGATGTAATTTAGTTGATTATTTGTATATGGTACTTACCCCATACCCGCATGTGTATGGTATCATGTTTATTACTTTGTATGCTTTCTTTTTTGTTTGATGTGCCTATATGGTAGAGGAGGAGGCGTAGTTACCTGCATTGAGTCGGGTCCACACATCCCAGCCATCCCTACCATTGTCTTTTGTTATGTCTATATATGCACATGTACATGCAGTGGTTTTATGGAGGTTGCAGGTACCGGGCATCGACTTCCCTGGCTTGATAGGATGAGCGTGCCCTTATTATGTCTCAATGGCGGAGAAGGGGAGTTAGCACTAAGGCCAATTCCCTAGCCCAACCTAATCATCCTAGAATAATAGATGGAATCTTACTTGACTTACCTAATTTGAATTCATTCAGGCAGAACGAATTCGATATATATTTTACCTGTTGAGCATGATATTGATCATAGGTGTTGTCCCATGTTGGTGTCATATTTTGACCTTGTGGATTCATGTCTGATTTCTGATAGCAATTTATACTATGTTGGTGTATTAGTAAATATAATGTTATTAGTATGGTATACCATAATCAGATATATATGTTTTCACTAAGTCTTTTATAATAATAATATTATTAATTGTATATATATTAATTATATATATATATATATATATATATATATATATATATATATATATATATATATATATATATATATATATATATATATATATATATATATATATATATATACAACTTATCATGTAATTTTGAAATATTAGAGTGATATGACCTAATTCATAAGAGGAAATAAACTAAAAAGAAATTTATAATTTAAAAATTGATATATTTTATTCCCATAAATGGGAGGTTGACTTAAATAGTAGGGGGAAAATAATAAAATATTTCTTCCCCACTTTTTCAAGCCAATTTTAGAGGAAGACTTGTGATTGCTTTGGATATGCAAAATTTAGAGGAGAAAATAGGGAGAGAAGTGAAGGTTTGAGGAAGAGAAGAGAGGAAGAGTTGAAGGCAAGTTAGGAGCTGATCTGGAAGCAGCTGAGGGTTCAAGCTTGTGGATTGGTGAGGTATTCTCGGCTGGACTTCATCAGCCTACTTGTTGAACCAGGTAGGATTTGGGTTCCCTTAATATGTACTAAACTAGTTTCAATTTTTTTCTAGCAAAGTAGAGGATACACTTATCTTCTCAAATGAAGTGTGAAGCAATAAACAATTGAGATTTTAGCTTTCAATGTGGAATTTTAACACCTCAACATACAAACTTCCCAATTCAGCCATTAGTGGAAGCTAAATTTGAAATGGGCAAAACTTGTTATTTTCAAACACAATGAATCTTAGTTATATTTTGATCCAATGTTTGCCACAATACTTATTTATTAGATCTTACAATTATTCCATATTGAGGGAATTAGTAAATCCAATTGACAATCAAATTGGGAAGCAAATAACATTATGTAAGGGATAGCAAAATAAAACTAAGTCTTGAGCATATGGACATTTCCAGCTCTCTGGAAAATGTATGGGAAAAAAATTCTCATACATTTAAAAAAAAAAACATAGTCATTATAATAATATTAAACCTGCCACTTTTGTGACATAAACTTTTATAAAAATAAACTTTATTCAAGCAACTCTCCCTTACTTCATTTAATATTATTATCCCTTGCCTAGGCGTGTATGGAAGAGGTCATGTCTTGTATTAATATGAAACTTTTTATTTGGTCAAGGTGTGATGTTTATTGTCACCCATATCTTCTTCTTTTATTAAATGAATATTGACCTTCTTGCTTGACCCACGTATGCCTTTGGGCCAGCCCATACTTAGCTTTTAAAACAAATTTTAGTGGGCCTGCATTTGCATTAATGGGTTGTCCTTTCATTGGGAGGAGAAGCTATGTGTTTTGCCTTAGATGTGAGGAGGGACCCACATTTTTAACCTTGCTTTTTCAAACCCATTTTCCCATGTCCAAGATGGAGCGTAGTTTTTGGATGGCATTTAAATTTGTTTTAATATTTTTGGTTTTCATTCAACATTCCTCAACCTGCGTACCACCTCCCTTGTTCTTGCATTGGATATGGTGAGAGGGTGATTTGATGGTATATAGGAAACTTTTAATATTTGTTTTTTTTCTATGTCTTACTTTATTTATGTTTAAGAGGGTTATAGGTTGAGTAGGTTGATGATGAGGTGTATAGTAGGTTAGGAACCTAGAGGATGGTATTAACAAGTAGACTATTATATTAGGATTTGATTAATAAGAGTTAGGATAATATCATGATTGTTTAAATTGTTATATTAATTTTAAATTCAAGTATTGAAAAAGTGGATGTTATTATAGTTAATACAATTTAGATTTTATGTATATAGATATCTTAGTCATTGAATATGAATATTAGCTAATATTTCATTATCTTACATTTAAGTTAATAAATATATATTAAATAATTAATTATCATAAAATAATTATTGAGTGAATTAGTTTATGGTCATGTAATGGTTGATGTAGTTTATCTAATTGTTTCGTGATCATGATAATTACATCGTCAATCTCAATTAAACATCTTGACGTTAAGTTGCAAACAAAAGAAAAAAAATGGTAAAAGGTTAATCTATTGATTAAGACTAACTTCCTAGGAGATTACTTTAGCTATTACGTTGCTATGATCATTTGTAGAAATTGAATCACATAACCTCTCTTATTGAAATTCGCCGAATATGATAATAGGATAAATTAGTGTGAGCAAAATTTACTTATTAATTGATCCTTGAAACTTTGTTTTCTTTACGAAATGTTATCTTCCTGTGTTACGATGTTCTCTTACTGTGTAAATTGTACATGCATGTGAATTATATTATTGATGTAGGCAATCTGCATATGGGATAGATGACCAATTAGGGGGTGAAATCCAGAGGCCGGGTATATGTTGTGGATATCAGTTATCTATGTTGTTGAATGTTTTATGATGCATTGTGGAATTCTATTTTCTATTGCTTGATGGAGAAAGTGTAAATGTGAGATCATGGTTGGGATATCTATTTGATCTTTTTGATTATTACCTCCTGGTGGATTAATTTGAGTTAGTGGCAAAGTGAGCAAATGTTTTGATTTGTAAGTATGATTTATTTGGTTATCTGTTTATTAGGGCTTATATTGATCTATGTGGCCACAAACCAGGATGGGTGTTGATTGAAAACTAGGGTAGGTTATCTAGATGTGATGTAGGGGGTGGCTTGCAATGGATCGCCGAGGCCCGCAAGTGGCTAACGGATCATCCATTGTCAAGTTTCTTAATTCCAGTGATAACATTATAAAAAAAAATTGATCTAGATAGGAGAACATTAAAAAATAATTTGAGATACCTCACCCATGCCTTGAGTGCTAGTATAGACTAAGGATGGATGCGGGAAGATGCTAGATGCATCATCGATATACTTGTCTTCATGAGAGATATCGATGCCACATATGATCACTTGAGTGCCGCCGGTTCAGTGAGGAACCTTCAGGACTAAACTCAAGGGTGGATCTATGTGATGACACCTTCCTACTCACACCGTAGATATCCTACATAGGTTAGTGCCTCTGGTAACCCGTATACCCTCTTGTTCTAGAGATATCTTTCTAGGTGGTGATTGGGATTGGTCCTTAGTATGTGCGTGGGCCTGGTGTTATCTCCCTAGCACGGAGGGGTGGACCTCTGGGTTCCACATGGTCGGGAGGTAGTGTACTTCTCCATTGAGACTTTTGCGGATATCCTTCATCACCTGATTGTTACTTGGATCAGATTACCACCATTGTTGCAGATTCATGTATCAGATGTCAAATGTTATTATCTTGTACCTGTAGGAGATTTATTTGATTATTATTGATCCCTGCGAGGATCCAGGATACATTTGATAAATGTAATTGTATTAAATATCACCACATACCCTACGACATGTGTAGTGGATGTAGGTGATCATATGATGTAATGTAGTTTGATTTAGAGAAATGAACTTTCTTTTAGTATGTACTTAACTATTCTTTAGCATCGGATTATGTTAGCATAGTGTTTGTTAGACAACGTAATTCTATGTCAGGGACCCTTGGGAATGAAAATGAGAAGATGTGTTCATTCAATACTCATGTATGTAGAATAATGTGATGCTTTGTTCAATGTGCTTGATAACCTTAGTAAACAAAAAAAAAATTGTTGCATAACTTAGCATAGCTTTTGGTGTTTATCTCTTGGGTCCCCTAGCAGGGCGTTACATCTAAATTGAAAACACCTGCAGACACAACAACCTCGACCTACCAACCCATCTGAAACTCCACTAAGCCATGAAGGCTCACAATCTGATCATAATTCCCTGGATAATAGTATCGCCTAAAAAGGTGGCATCAATTCTTTCTAGCACTTCCTGTCATGAAAATGTGACAAAGGACCCTACAACACCAGCCAACAGTCACTTCTATCATCTTCACAACCACAACCATCCTAAGACTTTACTCCTTGAGCTACCCGACGTCCTGCATGGCCAAAAGTATGCAAAACCCTAGCAAAACCTTCGCAGAGATATTCAAATTCAAATATTAATGGCTAGCAAATATATTTTAAAACGTCACCGTCGATGTGAAAACTCCCCAGGAGATGAACGACTGTGATGCACCTGAAAACAATCTTGAGTCTTCTTCCTTTAAGTCATTCAGTGATTATGCGACTGAAGAATTCTAAGTGGTGAGATCCTTTGGCTTACCTTGGTCTGGTCAAGCGATTCAGTGAACAAGGTTGTCGTTGAATCTCTAAGTCTTCCAGCTAACCCTGGTTATATCTCATGAACAAGAGAAATCCTTCATTCACTGAGTCGCAAAGTACTCCCTTAACCACTCATGATAATTCTAGCTTACATATGGCAAACTGGCGATAGAAGACAATCGCCAGATTGCAGAGAATTTTAGGGCCTTAGTAACTTATCCTATGATTTTGTGAATACACACATTTGCCCACTCGCCAGACCATTTAGAGCATTGCTATCTTATCACGTGAATGAGCGACCAAAGAGAAGTTATCAGGGCCACCAAATATTTTGTCAAACCTAGGCCCAGACTTGCCACCTATCAATATTTTATTTGCTCTGACCACCTCATCAGCAACACCTCAGTAGCTGTCTGACATCAGACCCACTTAAGACAAGATTCTAATCTAATGGCGGGCACAAGATCTCATACCCTTCAAATATTCTTTCAGATCATATGCCCACCGTAGATCTTCATTAAGCTGCGACCCCATTGACACATTGGTCCACCTGGAAGTCCTCATCAGCATGCAGCAACCAATAAAAAATGAGCACATCAGCAAGAAAGGACCCACAGAGAATGCTCTGAGATAAAGTAAGATCAACGGTGGGAACATGATCACATCTGTCAAAAAGATTCCTTGCGGACATGCGCCAGCCATTGATCCTTTGTAGATGTTAGAGCCCTTTTAAAACATTGGAAACCTAGTCCCACTAACACATCGGTGAATCGCTACTATGTGGACCAATGAGAAGTCATCATTTGTGTACACGTAGCAGTGGACCCACCAGGCATGAAGAGTTACATCACCAAGGAGAATCAATGGTTGTCTTAAAATCACATACCTCTGACACATTTCATGAGAACACATGCTAGCCATAGATTTCCAAGCTTCTGACATCCCTCGGCCCACTGTCAAAAATACAAGTCATCATCCCTCGGCTAGTAGGAAGCCTCCAAGTAGGATAACATGGCAGCGGACCCACTAAACTCTAAAGCACTGCACAGAAGGGAAGATCGATGGTTGTCATAAGATCACATGCCTCTGATAGACCCTATGAGATATTACGACAACCATTGATCTCATCAACTGGGATCCCACTCAAAATCTCTTAACCCCGGAAGCTTTAGTGTATGCACAACCAAAGGAAGAATCGCTCAGTCACTGAATAGAATTCCTAACCTTGGTTAAGTCTGTAGAATACATGAACAAGGCATTCATAGAATCACTGAGTCTAAAGTCCAACCTGGGGTTTCAGTTAGCGAATGCCTGACTGAAAGGCAATCCATAGAGTTGCTGAATACTTTAGGGCACTGCCAATCTATCTCACGACTAAGAGAAACACTACAGTCATTAGTTGATCAAGAGGAAAAGGTAACCCCAAGAAATGCAAACCATTCGCTGAGTCGCTGAGGGCAAAGACCTAACCACCAAATATTAAGTGACTGAGAGAGACAATGAAATCACTGAATAAAAGGGGTAACCACCGACTGACTTGGAGAACTAGTGACCAGCCAATGAATGAAAAGCGCACATGGGTAATGAAGACTAAAGTGGTCATGATTAAAGTAACACGAAAATACAATGAGGACTTAGGGTTTTTTAGACACAATGGCTAGTTTATGAATTTTTAAGGGTTTTGCACTATTGTCACTAGGGATTGCACCCGTGATGGCTAAGTATAAAACCTAGCAATCCCGTGAAACATGGGGATACTCTCAGGATGTGGGACTTCTTCACTGAGAATAGACATCCGGATTAAGGGTCGGCTTCCCCATTTGTATCACCTGAACTGTACTGACTTTGAAGGGAAAGGGATAGAGATTGCATGAAATTGAGATAACTAGATCTAACTTAGGTGATTCACCAAACTGAATGGATCCACAAACTAAAAACAAACTCACAATATAACCCCAACACATAAGAAGAACTCCACAACTCTTCCAAATTTGATTTTCCCCTTAGAAAAAAATCAGGTGTTGATTGTGAATGAGAAGGAAAGATGATTTTCACAACTCAACACAGTTAGATGCACATAGATTTGAAAACCTTAAAGAAGATCAATGCTTTCAAAATAATCAAATGAACATACTATCATGTAAAGGATCAGAATCAATCACAATACATAAAACTAAGTTCATCAACCAACTCACACACTGTAGAAAAAGAAGGGAACAATTTTGCTATTAGCTGGAATAAAAGGAGCTACAATATCAGATTGCTTCACAAGAGCTACAAAATTCACCTCCCAAGAATGAGGGAATGAATAACTAGCCTTCAATCACCAAAGGTGAGAGGCATATATAGAAAATTTGTAGAATCTGCATTGAAATCCACTACTTCACCAAGAATAGAAATCTCTGCCACTAGGACCATGATCCTGCCATCACAAGTTCGGATGCCCAATTCCTGAGAAACTAGGGGGACAGAAAAAGTCGGGACCCCAAAAATAGTTATTCAATAGGAAGACCATTACCCACTAAGTCATGGTTTGTAAATGATATTTGACAAGGGCTCATAAAATGCCACTTGTCAATATCTACAATAAAACCTTGCAATGACTTTACAATTAAAATATTCCCCCTCACCAAAATAAAGTGGATTCTAAATATATTAAAGATAATCTCAACTCAAATAAATAGGAGAAAATCTAAAATATTTACACTTTAATTTAATCCACATTACAAAAATATCAACCAAAAAACCCCCCCATACATGAACACATGATTGCAATAACACTCTAAGGGAACCTAGGGCATTAAAGAATTAACATAATTACCTCAAAGAGATAATGATATTAATGTCTTTACAAAATATAATTCATAGCTGTGAAAAGCATATTAAAAGGGCTAAAAGCTGCTCGACCCTAAAAAGGGGAGACAAAAGGAAAGATGCTATGTTTAAACCCTCACCTTGAAAATGGCATCATTGTGATTACAACAACACGAACTCGACATCTGGCAATTCTTGAGCTCCTCTGCAACTGAATAGCAACCCTCTATTCTTGAAAATAGAAACATCAACAACCCTCTTGACACTATGAGGTAGGCATTGAAAATTGTTATCTCTGCAATTTGATAGCATGATGGTATTCGAGCTCTGTACAAAACTAGGGCACCAAAAACTTAACTCTTGCATTTGTTTTGAATTTCTCTATTATTGCATTGTGACTACTGTTTGAATCATGTGTTGATTATAAACCCGGGCACTGTGATTCTGTCATTGTATTTTTCCTTAAATATTACTAGTTTTGAATCTGTTATAATGGCTTCATACTATATGTTTACTATTTTAAGCCCGTGAAACTTAGGCTAGGACATTATTAGATTGCTGCTCTCTGCATTGTTAATAGGCCCGATGATTCAAATGCTAGGGCACACTTTTGAATTGTGTAATATCTTTGTTCTGAAACTAGGGCATAGTATTAATATGAACCTTTGTGAATAATGTAGGGCATAATGAATGGTATCTATTCTTCACAGCATCAATCATAATCACACCCAGTAAAACTTGTGGCTCCATATAACTTTTAAAAGTCTTGATAATCTCTACATCCTGTCACAAGATTATGGCACGGTTGCATTGTATTTTCTCTATTATTACCGGCATGTGCTGGATTTGGATCTCTACATTGTGTTGTCACTTGTGACCCTTTGTATTTGAAGAATCTGTGAAACATATGCCAGGGGACAGTGTTTATCTCTGCATATATTTCAAGATTGCTTCGATATTGCTTTGTATTGAGAAAAAAAAGGAGCATCAAGTATCATATTGTTGGCATCTATATTTCTGTTGCGTCACATCGATAACCGAGGCATCCTTATTGCTTTTTCTGTTTGTATTGCTATCGATCCAGGTGTCTTATTGTAATCTATGGGGCATGGTGTCTTCTTTGTTTACATTTTGTATTGATATTGGTATTGTCGTCTCCACATAGCCTTTTAATTCTTGCGGGTTTTTCCATTTGCTGTTGTGTTTTTAACACTTGTGTGACACGACATAGTTGTCAACAGCAAACTGATCTGTAACATGCATCAAGGAAAGATAGGTCTTTATCAAGTTTATAATCTCCTCTTGTATTTTGAAAGGGTTGTTGGCACCGCATCTTGTAACTGTATGTTCTCTGTTAAAGCCCACAAGCTCAATGAGCTAGGGCACCATGCTTAAGGTTGCTATTGTTTATTGACACAATTGTATTGTTGTTACATTGAGGGCATAAATTCTTTCATAGTCTCTGTTATATTCGATACTTGTATCTCTTTCCTAGCCCGTGAACTTTTGAAGCTCGTACCTCGAGCTAGGGCACAGTTATTTGTGTGGTATTATGTTATCAACCAAGCCCGAGAACATAGCACTGATTGCTATCATGTATTTCTTTCTCTATTTTTAAAGCACTGGCCCGAGAACTACATTGTGATTTGATGCTTCATTACTATACATGCATCTAACATGGTTTGAGAGCATGCCAGAAGCATATTTATTGGTTAATATCATATCCTCATTACTGTTGGCACACTCATTGCAGCACTGTTGTTATTTATCATGCCCTCTTGTTGTACTATTGATCACCATGAGAGCCTATAGAATTGATCATGATCCGTTACTAGCTCTGATTCACTCTCATGTCATTGTGGATTCTTATCGTCATGCCATGTTGTCTAGAACTTTTGCCTTTTCAATTGGCATATATACAGATTTATCACATTCATATTATAGCACTTAAAGTTTTAAATACAGATTGAAATGCCATACTTTTCCATTGAGTTTTAACTTGAAACACCACATGTTATACTTTCTTTGAACATGTGGAACTTTATGTACCTTTATCCTGCCAATGATGAACGCCATGTGAACACCTATGCAGAGAGCCCTATATCTACATAGGTCTGTGTACTCTATCATTAGCTCTGTTCAACATTTGATGCCATGTGATCTCAAAATGTTGTGATGAATGCCTCCTCGATTTGTTTCATGCCCTGTTTCACCATGCTCCATTTGATTTGGCTTATGTCTCACTGATACTACCATCCACTAAATGCCCCCTATATGCTTAGTCCCTCTACTTGAGATGGTTAGGGTTCCCAGAAACTCTGTGGGAATAGAGCTTCTAACAACCCTCATTGGTTCAATGTAGGGTACTAGGAGACTCAATATTGATCATGGGTGTTCTTTTCCTGTGATGTGGTCTCTCTCTAGGAAATTTGAGATCCTCCTGATAGAGCCCACATCATAGGGCATCTTCATTCATTTGGATCCCGGTATTCTACTATTTGTTATGTATCAACTTCTTCTATCTCTGCACATGGGACAAACATATTAGTGAAAACAATGGTACTTCATTTATTTCCAGAGGCTCCTTGATGCACATGCCTTGAGTGCAGCCCATTGCAGAGGTGCATGACTGAGTACACATATGCATGTTTATAGATGTTGTGGCACCATTCATTGCTTAGATCCATTGGATCTAACCCCTTTCTATCTTCTCTCTCTGTAGGTTCAGGATCACAGGAGCACACCAGGGACTTAGAAGATCAACTCCCTACCAGGCAATGTCTGGTACCCCTACATCTAGCTTCATTAATTCTATATACTTGCACTCATTTATGCAATTCTTGCATTTGCTATGCTCATGACATGTGTGAGCTCATATGAATGTTTCCTTTTTTTAGTTCTCTCTTTTTTGTACAACATATTCAGGATATGACATGTAATCTCAGATGCAGTTATTTATCTTTCCTTTTCATGTACTTGCAATAAATGAACACAAATCTTAATCCAGATCACATAATAATGCAAACTAGGGTACAGAGCACATCTAGTAACTAGGTTTCCAAAATGTGCAAAAATATGACAACATTCTGGCGACCTCTATGGAGTGCTTGCCTGCTAAGCATCCGACCAACTGCCTGATAGATCCATTGGGAAATAGAGTCAATAACCACAGAACCAAACTTGGCTCTGAACTAAAACAAACTCCTTCCTTCCAATAAAACTGAACCAACTACTTGACAACTACTCAGGCTTATTACTAATTGAAACTCAACTGAAAAATTGAAACTGACAGAAAATTGAAAGCAACTTGTGCCAAGGCACTTAGGAAACTTAGAAACTAAAAACTCCTATCCTACCCTACTCTAACCAGTCTAAGCGTACTGGTTAAATGAATCCATTAACTAGATTGTTAAAATAACTTCCCATTCTTCTCAAAATGTTATACTCTCCACACTCAATGCCAATAGGAAGAATATGAAACATGAAAATGTACTGAACTACCTGGCATACTAACTCTTGAATCTTGTAGTCTAGACAACTCACCTCAAATAGATCATAAGCACTATCTTCCCAGGGAGACTGATAATGCTAAATAAGCTCCTGGTGGCTAATAAGTGAACCCTTAACATCACCCTCCATTAAATCACTATGTATAAATGCCTTGCTTGACCCCATCTAAGCCAGGTATCTGATAGGACACCCCATGGAGAGCATGAAACCAAGCCTCTCTTACTGCTTAGTATGCATCTCAATAACATCTCCAGCATGCTGATCAGAATTCTACCCCTCCATGATAGTTTTCCACAATAATTCTTCTTCTGTGGTTAGAGGATCATCCTCTTCATCAATTTGAACAACCAACAACTTATCCAAGCTAGCAAGCTGCATCAAGTCTTTAACCAGAACTGGCCCCCCCTCCTCATAGTCCAAAGAGAAAGACTCTTGAGACTCATCCACCTCTTTATTGCAAACAGGTACTGATTCTACAATTGGGACATCATTAACCTCCTGAACGACAATCTTTTCTTCAAGAACATGCAAGCCATTACCTTTCTTGGGAAGAAAGGGAACATCAACAAGAGTTGAGAAGAATACATCAATTATCAAATCAAGATCATCTTGTTGTCCTAAGTTAGCAACAAATAAATCTTCTTCCTTACCACAAACAAAGAGCCTAGCTAGTAAATTTTGTACTATTTCCTCTTATTCAATGTAAGAAATCACTTCCTCAAACAAATCAGCTAGATTTTCATCTTCTTCATTTTCTTTATTCTCATAATCAGTGAATTCAACATGTGAATCCTAAACTATATCACCTGACTCAATATAAGAAGGCATTTCTTCAAATAAATTGGTTAGGGTCTCACCTTCTCTTGCTTCCTGATCCTTATCTGGCTGCTCTAATTTCTCAACATGTGTCAAACTTACTTGTTCCTCATTATCCTCATGGAAAAGTACACCCAAATGATAAGATTCATCTTCTTCCTGGTTTATGGAGATTTCATGAGGCGTAGGGGGTTCTTTAGGAATTGGCTCATAGGGCTTAATTTGCTATAGGATAGGCTCACCATCATATAGGAAGTCAAACATCACAGATGTCTCATCTATAGGGGTAGGATGAAGTTGCTAGACATCTGAAATAGGGTCATGAACAGGTTCTAAACATGCATGGGGATTAGGGTCCTGTTGAATAAGATTCTGAAATGAAGGAGAAGTCCTAAAGCTTGGAATTTCAATAGGAATGCTAGTGGACTTACTAGGCAAGAAACTTGGAATTTGAACCTTGTGAATCTTCTGTCTAGTCTACAAAGATTCTAGGTTCTCCTTAGCAACATAAGGCTTCTTCTTCTTGATCTCCCCTTTATAAAGAGCTGGCACTTCAAAACCTGGATACATAGTCCAAGAGGGCCTCCAAGACTGCATCCAATCCTTATTGACTTCTGGTGGATCTAGTGAGATTTTTTGTATTCATACCAATAGATCCTCAATCAACCTATCTCTCTCTATAATTTGTTTGGCATATCTCGCCTGCTCATGATCCTGAAATTCATCATTTTGTTCCAACTCTTTTTGGAGATCCTCCTTAGTTTTTGTGGTTGTAAGATAGATGGCCTTTATGAATTCTTGATATTCTTCAATCTTTTCTTCATGAATCTTCTCGTGTCAAGATCAATTGGTTTTTCTCTTCAAGGGTCTACTCAGCACTCACTATCTAGCTCTCAAGCTGCCTTGAGAAAGTCACCACCTCCATATACTTTCTTGAGAGCTCCTCCTTTTGAGACCTCATCTCTGCATAATCTTTCATGAAAAAGTTCATTTCCTCTCAACAAACTACCAACAAAGAGGATATGGAGCTTGAATCTGAAGTGGTATGCGGCTGATTCTGAGGGTTGCAATGGTGATCTTCATAGGGCGGTTGATAGGAATGTTGCCAAGGTGCTTGATGCTGGGTGGGAGGGTATGGTAGTGCATGCTAGAAATTTGTTGTTTGTGGGCCATTTTGACTATATACTGCTGGGCTATTTTGACTATATGTTGCTACTTGGCCAGCTTGATATGGCATAAATGTCTGCACATGGGTAGGTTTCTCATGATATGGGGGGTGATAGGGAGAACATGCATTAGACATTGACAAGCTTGGTCATACAATGAGCTAGAAATTAGATATTTTTGAAAACTTTTGGGCACTTAAACTACTTAAAACCGGTAGATTTCTCTTAGAGTCACCATGGTGCTAGGAACAAACCACCTCTTGAAGGCTGATTGCACTGAGATCACACCAAAATCTTAGTGAATGATAGGAAACAAAGTCCCACTGGGCATGCCAAGAAATGTTGTCACTAGGGATTACACCCATGATGGCTAAGTATAAAACCTAGCAATCCCGTGAAACATGGGAATACTCTCAGGATGTGGGATTGCTTCACTGAGAATAGAAATCCGGATTAAGGGCCGGCTTCCCCATTTGTATCACCTAAACTATACTGACTTTGAAGGGAAAGGGATAGAGATTGCATGAAATTGAAATAACTAAATCTAACTTAGGTGATTCACCAAACTGAATGGATCCACAAACTGAAAACAAACTCATAATACAACCCCAACACATAACAAGAACTCCACAACTCTTCCAAATTTGATTTTCCCCTTAGAAAACAATCAGGTGCTAATTGTGAAGGAGAAGGAAAGATGATTTTCACAACTCAACATAGTTAAATGCACACAAATTTGAAAACCTTAAAGAAGATCAATGCTTGCAAAATAATGAAATGAACATACTATCATGTAAAGGATCAGAATCAATCACAATACATAAAAGTAAGTTCATTAACCAAAACACAAACTGTAGAAAAAGAAGGGAACAATTTTTCTATTAGCTAGAATAAAAGGAGCTACAATATGAGACTGCTTCACAAGAGCTACAAAATTCACCTCGTGAGAATGAGGGAATGAAGAACTAGCCTTCAATCACCAAAGGTGAGAGGCATATATAGAAAATCTGTAGAATCTGCATTGAAGTCCACTATTTCACCAAGAATAGAAAACTCTACCACTAGGACCATGATCCTACCATCACAAGTTTGGATGCCCAATTCCTGAGAAACTAGGGGGAAGGAAAAAGTGGGGACCCCAAAAATAGTTAGTGAAAAGGAATACCATTACCCACTAAGTCATGCTTTGTAAATGATATTTGACAAGG
Organism: Chamaecyparis obtusa; assembly: GCA_027943335.1. Lineage (NCBI taxonomy): Eukaryota > Viridiplantae > Streptophyta > Pinopsida > Cupressales > Cupressaceae > Chamaecyparis > Chamaecyparis obtusa. The sequence continues at coordinate 115,739 of BSBK01013647.1, read as the reverse complement.
GCTCATAAAATGCCACTTGTCAATATCTACAATAAGACCTTGCAATGACTTTACAATTAAAATATTCCCCCGCACCAAAATAAAGTGGATTCTAAATATATTAAAGATAATCTCAACTCAAATAAACAAGAGAAAATCTAAAATATTTACACTTTAATTTAATCCACATTACAAAAATATCAACCAAAGAACCACCCCCATACATGAACACATGATTGCAATAACACTCTAAGGGAAGCTAGGGCATTAAAGAATTAACATAATTACCTCAAAGAGATAATGATATTAATGTCTTTACAAAATATAATTCATAGCTGTGAAAAGCATATTAAAAGGGCTAAAAACCACTCGACCCTAAAAAGGGGAGACAAAAGGAAAGATGCTATGTTTAAACCCTCACTTTGAAAATGGCATCATTGTGATCACAACAATAGGAACTCAGCATCTAGAAATTCTTGAGCTCCTCTACAACCGAATGGAAACCCTCTATTCTTGAAAATAGAAACAGCAACAGCCCTCTCGACACTATGAGGTAGGCATTGAAAATTGTTATCTCTGCAATTTGATAGCATGATGGTATTCGAGCTCTGTACAAAATGAGGGAACCAAAAACATAACTCTTGCATTTGTTTTGAATTTCTATATTATTGCATTGTGACTACTATTTGAATCATGTGTTGATTACAAACCCGGGCACTGTGATTCTATCATTACATTTTGTCTTCAATATTACTGGTTCTGAATCTGTTATAATGGCTCCATGCTATATGTTTATTGTTTTAAGCCCATGAAACTTGGTTTAGGGCATTATTAGATTGCCGCTCTCTGCATTGTTAGTAGGCCCAATGATTCAAATGCTAGGGCACACTTTTTAATTGTGTAATATCTCTGTTCTAAAACTAGGGCATAGTATTAATATGAACCTCTGTGAATAATGTAGGGCATAATGAATGGTATCTATTCTTCATGGCATCGATCATGATCACACCCCGTAAAACTTGTGGCTCCATATAACTATTAAAAGTCTTGATAATCTCTGCATCCTGTCACAAGATTATGGCATGGTTGCATTATATTTTCTCTCTTATTGCCGGCACGTGCTGGATTTGGATCTCTGCATTGTGTTGTCTCTTGTGACCCTTTGTATTTAAAGAATCCATGAAACATATGCCAAGGGAAGGTGTTTATCTCTGCATATATTTCAAGATTGCTTCGATATTGCTTTGAATTGAAAAAAAAAAGGGGCATCAAGTATCATATTGTTGGCATCTATATTTCTGTTGCTTCACATTGATACCCGAGGCATCCTTATTGCTTTTGTTGTTTGTATTGCTCTTGATGCAGGTGTCTTATTGTAAACTATGAGGCATGGCATCTGCTTTGTTTACATTTCTTATTGATATTGGTATTGTTGTCTCCACATAGCCTTTTAATTCTTGCAAGTTTTGCTATTTGCGATTGTGTTGTTAACACTTATGTGACACAACATAGTTGTCAACAGCAAACCAATCTATAACATGCATCAAGGAAAGATAGGTCTTTATCAAGTTTATATTCTCCTTTTGTATTTTGAAAGTCTCGATGGCACCGCATCTTGTAACTGTATGTTCTTTGTTAAAGCCCGCAAGCTCAATGAGCTAGGGCATCACCATGCTTAAGGTTGCTATTGTTTATTGACACAATTGTATTGTCATTACATCGAGGGCATAAATTCTTTCATATTCTCTGTTATATTCAATACTTGTATCTCTTTCCCAGACCATGAACTTGTGAAGCTCATACCTTGAGCTAGGGCATGGTTATTTGCATGGTATTGTGTTATCAACCAAGCCTGAGAACATAGCACTGATTGCTATCATGTATTTCTTTCTCTATTTTTAAAGCACTGGCCTGAGAACTAGATTGTGATTTGATGCTTCATTGTTGTACATGCATCTAAACATGGTTTGAGAGCATGCCACAAGCATATTTACCGGTTACTATCATATCCTCATTACCGTTGGCACACTCATTGCATCACTGTTGTTATTTATTATGCCCTGTTGCTGTATTGTTGATCACCACGAGAGCCTGTAGAATTGATCATGATCTGTTACTAGCTCTGATTCACTCTCATGTCATTGTGGATTCTTATCATCATGCCATGTTGTCTAGAACTTTTGCCTTTTCAATTGGCATATATACAGATTTATCATATTCATATTACAACACTTAAAGTTTTGAATACAGATTGAAATGCCATACTTTTGCCTTGAGTTTTAACTTGAAAAACCATGTGTTATACTTTCTTTGAACATGTGGATCTTTATGTAACTTTATCCTACCAATGATGAATGCCATGTGAAAACCTATGCAACAAAGTACCCTATCTCTACACAGGTCTATGTACTATGCCATTAGCTATGTTCAACATTTGATGCCATGTGATCTCAAAATGCTGTGATGAATGCCTCCTCGATCTGGTTCATGCCCTGTTTCACCATGCTCCATTTGATTTGGCTTATGTCTCACTGATACTGCCATCCACTGAATGCCCCCTATATGATTAGTGCCTCTCCTTGAGATAGTTAGGGTTGCCAAAAACTCTGTGGGAATAGAGCTTCTGACAACCCTCACCGGTTCAGTGTAGGGTACTAGGAGACTCAATAATGATCATGGGTGTTCTTGGCCTGTGATGTGGTCTCTCTCCAGGAAATTTGAGATCCTCCCGATAGAGCCCACATCATAGGGCATCATCATTCATCTGGATCCCGGTATTCTACTATTTGTTATGAATCAGCTTCTTCTATCTTTGCACATGGAACAAACATATTAGTGAAAATAATGGTACTTCATTTATTTCTAGAGGTTCCATGATGCACATGCCCTGAGCATAGCCTGTGCCAGAGGTGGATGACTGAGTACACATATGCATGTTTATAGATGTTGTGGTACCATTCATTTCCTAGATCCATTGGATCTAACCCCTTTCTATCTTCTCTCTCTGTAGGTTCAGGATCACAGGAGCACACTAGGGACATAGAAGATCAACTCCCTACTAGGCAATGTCTGGTACCCCTGCATCTAGCTTTATTAATTCTATATACTTGCACTCATTTGTGCAATTCTTGCATTTTCTATCCTCATGACATGTGTGAGCTCATATGAATGTTTCCTTTTTTCAGTTCTCTCTTTTTTGTACAACATATTCAGGATATGACATGTAATCTCAGATGTAGTTATTTATCTTTCCTTTTCATGTACTTGCAATAAATGAACACAAATCTTAATCCAGATCACATAATAATGCAAACTATGGTACATAGCACATCTAGTAACTAGGTTTCCAAAATGTGCAAAAATATGACAACATGCACCTAGCCAAAGACCTGGAAACAATTGCAGAGACCAAGGGGAAAAAGACAAAGCCATGAAAATTTGCAGAGTGCTTGGGAGGGCAAAAATACAGACCTTGGTATAGATTTTAGCCAAATTTGCATGTACATGGAAATTAGGGTAACAGTTCTTTTTCCCCAAAGGTTAGATTGACATTAGGATTGACTGGGCTAGTGTCACATTCACTCAACACTCCAAATCTGACAAGGATCAAAGAGAGATCCTTCTACACTTTGAGCTCCACATCACTCAGGCAAGTATACCTCATTTTCACAAACATACAACTTGAATCGCACTACAAGCCTGGAGGTAATTGACTATGGAATGGTTCTCAAACCCTTATAGGTATCCTGTACCTTAATGAAACCAAGATATCATGCAATAGCCCTACTTGCATAGAATGGGTATGAAAACCAAAGACCTATACTAACAACATGAAAGAGAAAGGGTGAAACTGAATGTAAATGATTTAGAGATGGGTTTGAAAGGACCCCTGAGATACCCTAAGTCTCTCATAGACCAGTGCCTTGTCCAATGGGCCATAGAGTCAAATACCCTATTGCAATAGATAGCTATGAAATAAGAAAGCAATAAATTCAATGTGTTGATGCCTAACATCAATCACATACCATGACCAAACCTCACTTTAACAACTCACCTGTGTATCCAAGTATGTTATTACCCATCCAAAGACATTTAACCCTCCCCTTAGAAGAGACCTATAAACAGATAATACATTAACCAGCATCCACTGGAAGACAAGCATGACATATCTTTGACACCTTAGCTCATACATACATGAAAACTAATCCTAAATCAGTTATCTCTACGAAGACAACTCCACTTGCAAACACATAGGAAATGCAAATAGAAAGATCAAACACCCTTGACGTATGATTAATGAAATCAGAATTCAAATGGAGATAGCTTGGTAATAGTAAAAATAAATTAAGTCCTCATACATAAGACAAATCAACTACAATATATATCATATTCTCTGAACCAACAAAGGAAGAAAGAACACCCTATATGCAGAGAAGTAAGAGAAAATCTATAGGAAAGGGACCCTTCATGGAACCAGTTCTCTCCAAAATTGCAGAAGAAGTAACCCTTACAAAATAAAACAATTCACTACTTATACCCCTAGTCACCTTGGAATCCTTGAAGAGGATGCATCAAGCTTTGGGTGACTAGGGATAGGGTTTCAACTACCCAACCAACCAAAAATACAACAAAAGTTATTATAGGGGAAGAAACATAGGCAACCCAGAGAAAATGAATCTCAGACAGATCTGCCATCATCAAAATCTGTGAGAATAATACAGAACAATAAGGAATTTCCATGAAAACCAATCAAATTGGCCACCTACAAACACACCTCGAGCACAAAACCACACCTCTCCTAGTACAAAAACATCATGCCACTGATCACAGAGACCCTTGAATCAGTTTGCATCAACTAGCACCACCAAACCAATCAAAATCAGCTGCTAAAACTATAAATTTTGGTACTCCTATTGTTGGAAAGCCTCTGCAAATTTGAATTTGAATTACAATGGTCATTTCCAAGCGCTAGCAGCAAATTAGTTGTTGACGTTTAAATTTGGATCAACTTTAAGTCCTGACCATTAGAGCTTTCCTTTTCATGAGCTTTATGATTTACCTTTTTAAAAAGACCCCCACCTGGGCCCGCTTTATGCCACTTATTGCTATACCATTCACTGTATCGGCCCAGTCACCACTGACAAAGGACCCATCGTAGGCTTTTTGTCTTTAGTGAAGATCGACGGCTGTCGCTACCCCCCCGTTAACATAAATCATGTGCATCTCTGATTAATGGTATCATGATAACCGTTAGATCCTGCAGCGTATTAACTCACCTGAGACCGGCAGACCCATTGACAAGTCCACCTCAGCACACCTAGACCAATGAGAAACTGCCAACCATTTTGTCTGACACCGGGACCACTGCCATGAAGCACATAGCCAAAAGTGAATCGACTGCTATTGCTAAAGCACTGACTTATCTAGCGCACATCTTGACCTTGTGGTAAAGTGAGAGCCATAAGATTAAGCAGGTCTTTAACTATCTGTCAGACCGAAAACCTTAGGTCTGACTGACACATCCCCGTTAGCAAACCCTTTAACCAATCAGAAGAAAGCCACATCATTAAATCTGACACAGGTCCCACTGCTCTTTATCCTTCGCAAGCTATTTTGACAACCTTCACCTGTACACTAACACAACCAATGAGCAAGGTCCATGGTGGCCTGACCTGGCATTGGACCCACAACCGTCAACCTGAATGCTTGGGAGATCAGATGGTAGTCACATGATCGCATGGGCTCAAAAGATTCCATGTG